>KZ107845.1:202760-424868 GCA_002116315.1 Epicoccum nigrum | reverse complement strand
AGCTCGCTGGTCCAGCAGCGGACAGTGATGGAGAGTAGCAGCAGACAGAAAAGAGACAAACGAAGTGAGGGGAAGCTAGCAGCACGAAAAGAGCGACGAAAGAGCGGGGCGATAGATGCAACAGCTTGCCGCTAGGTAGTGAGGGTCTTTGTGGGCGGGTTCGGCTAGACCGCCCGGGGGGGGGGGGGGGGAAGGGGGGGGGGGGGGGGGGGGGGGAAGAACCAGCTCTGCGCCTCCGAATGGGAAAATGCTCGCTCAAAAGTGCGCTCAGATGCAGTGAAATGCGATGCCATCGCTTCGTCGTGGCAGAATGCTATGCCATGTCATGCCAGTGTCGAGAAAGTGTATGCAAGAAGTACAGAAGAAGAGAGAGGGAAAAAAAAAAAGAAAGAATTATCTACTGCCCGTCCATCGAACAAGTGTCCGAGTCATCGAACGGCGTATGCAACGAGCACACCTCCATCTCATCATCACTCTCAATCGCCACACTGTGACTATCCCCCATGTACACGCTCTCCGTCTCCGACGAGGAATCCTCGGCCTGCGGCGTAACAGGGTCCTCCATCACCATGGCCTCCTCGTGCACCTCGGCGCCCAGCAGCTCGCTCGTGTGCTGGAACAAGTTGCTGTCGAGGTTCGCGGGCTCGGTAAGGTCTTCGACCACGGGGTCCTCGGCCACGACTGTCTCTTCCGGGTCGGCTTCTGAGGTCTCGCTGTCGCGGCGCAGAGGCTCGTCGTCGACGGTGCTGCTGGATTCGAAGACGGGGGCTTCGGGGGCATCGGCGACGACGACGTCGGAGGGGACGATGGTGGGGAGCGCAGAGGCCGCTAAGGATGAAGATGGGGTGGGGTAGGCGGAGGAGGAATAGGAGTAGGCGGCGCTGCTGGGCAGCTGGGTCTCGGTGACGGTCAGCGTGGCGAAGGCGGTGGTTGTTGCCGTCACTGCGGAGCCAGAGAAGATGGCGACAGAGGGCACGTCGCTGATCAGTGGCGTTGCGGGCTGTGGTGTTGTTATGTTCAAGGAAAGGACGCCGACGACGGCGGCCAGCAGGACGATTGCCCAGTTCTTGGGGTCGGCTAGCTGGATCAGGAGGTAGTTCTTCAGCAGCGTGCTGAGCGGGATTTGCTCTGCGTGCGGGCGGCTGGAGGTGTACCCGCGACGGCCGCGGGAGACGCTGCGCAGATCGAAGTCGTAGGTTGATGTCGACCTGCGGGAGCGCGAAGATGCTTGCGAAGGGGGGAGCGGCGACTGAGGGCAGGAGAGGTACTGGTACTGCCTCAGAGCTTCCTCCATGGCGCGGAATCGCTCAGCGACGGAGTTGGACTCCATCATTGCTTGCGATTCGAGCTCGAAGCGGATTGTCTCTTTGGCTTCTTCGAGTTTCTCTTCCAGAGTGGTTTCGAAGTTCGTCTTGTCTGCAGCCCTCTCTTCAACACTCCTTTGGAGAGCAGCGGTCGCAGCCTCAAAGCTCTTTTGAAGCTGCTCTTCCTCTTGCCTCTTCTTTGCGACCGCTTCAGCGGCAACCTTCTGTTGTCGAACAGCATCTTCCTGGATCCGGCGTTGGAGCTCGGCGTTGTATGCTGCTTTACGCTTATCCGCTTCTTGCTCTTCAAGCACCCTCTTCTCCAATGTCTTGCGAACCTCTTCGGGGATCCAGGGTGTGATCTCGACATCGCAACGCTCCATCTCGGTCCAAGCTGCTGTCCAGGCCTCGGAGCGCATCAGGCCATTGGCGGCATAAATCCTAATATCGAAGCGTCGTGTACCAGCACCGATCCCTTGACCAGGCCTCTTGAGCTCACGATGGCAGTCCAGGCACATGGCCGAATCCCGTCTCGCGTGCATGGCGTCATGGTCGTCGGTCATGGTGCCTCCACTCATGCGGCTGGCCCCATCATCGGCGCCGATTGCAGAGTCGGCGTCGTCGTCATGTTCTGTGTCGCCCACGAAATGCCCACACTTAAGCAGGCGCGGTGTCTTGAGCTCCAAGCTCTCTAGAATGCGCTCCTCAAGCAGGTCGTATTCATCTCTGGGATGTGGGATGAGTAACCCTCGGCGCATAAGAATGATGTCCTGTAGCTTCTCCTCTAGCAGCCTGAAGTTCTCTGCAAGCCAATCTGGCATGACTCTAGCCATGAGATCGTGCGAAAAAGGAAACTGCATGGGCAATATTGTGACGTGTAAAAGCACGAGAGGTGCCTGCTGTGGTGTCGGTGGGGGCTTGGGGCTGTGATGGCTGCTTCTGATGCTTCCCCTCCGTGACCCTGAGTGTCTCGATACCGGTGTCTCCGACCTTCCAGACCTGCCTGGTGTTACAAGACCGTATGCATTCTTCATCCTCTCACGATTGCTTTCGTAGGTGGACATTGGCTGTGGAGAGGACATCTGCATCGCGCGCACAGACTCAGGGTTGCGGAACCGCGGTCGTTCCTTTCGTGGAGTGTAGCGTGTGTCAATGGCTGAGTTACCGGCGGACGCGGGTTGGGATGAGATGGAGCCGTGCTCAGAAGGCATGGCAGAAATGATACTGTAATGTGTGGTCGCGGATGGGCGTCGCGAGTGGCTGTTTCGCGCTGTGTATGAAGCTTGATAGGGCTGCAGAAGCTCATCGCCAAATTCTCGCTCATCGCGTTCACTCTCCATGTTGGGCGAGTTCCCTCCGTCCACGGACATGGCGAGGTCAGAGTTAAATGACGCGTCACCTTCGAACATGGTGCCAGGCGACACTGCCTCACGGTACTCGCGGTTCTCGAGGATGGGAAACGATGTGATGCCTTGGTCGTGCAACTCTCCAAGTGTCGTCATAATCGCGGGTGCTTGTTGATATTGCTGCTACTGCTGTTGTTGTATGACAGCATGTGATGTGCAACGGGCGGGTGTCACTCAGGGTTCGATGAACGTTCAAGAACAGAACGCGGAAATATGATCAGGGATATCTTCTTCCGTTGTTTGCGCGAACCGCGGGACATCTATGCGCTGGCTGGGAAGCACAGAGCACAGAGCACAGGACAGGCCAGCCACCGCAATTCAGCGGTCAACAACATCGTCGTTGCTCAGGGTAACCTAGCCTGAAAAGGCACACTAGCGCGTTTAGTTGCCGCGAATCCAGTCGAACCATCCCTGCCACAGCTAGTCGTCCTGCATCCTTTGAACAGCTCACACTCACCGTTTCGTCGGTCAGGCAAGAACAGTGGTCCCACGGCATCGAGAACCATCTCCCCGAGCGTCTAGGATCTTAGTGAAGATCTTTTCTGCGGGCTCTTGAAACGTGGCGGTGAAAAGTAACTCAGCTTGTGACCTTTCAATGCACTGAAACGAGACGGACTTGGATCTTATACTCTTCAATAGACCCTGAGCAACATGCGGTGACAGCGCACCTCTGCATGAGTGTGGGGGCCGGCTTGGTACCTGGAGTTGTCACCTCGCTACTAGCCGAGCAGAGTTCCTGACCCCCCATTTACCACGGACTCGAATTCTCGAGGATTTGGTCTGCGCTTCTGGTCTCTAGCAAAGGGTCTACGAAACAGGGACGTGGTTAAGCATATCGATACGCGATTGCTATCTCGCCGAGGATGCTGTCATATCAGTCATGCACTTTTCAATCGACAAACTTCAAGTCATCTATTCATTATTACAACAGATCGATCATTGATTATAATATTTACAGATCCCAAACAAAAACGATGCGCTAAATTTTAGAAAAAAATACTCCTTAACACAACGGCATGCGTTCACGCAACCGACGCTCACCAATCGACTCCTTCGCCTGAAGGCGCGCGCTACGGCGACCCGACATCAAGCTCGGCGGATCGTTGACACGGTACTCCTTGCTCTGGCTGACAGGCTGAGCACCGAACATTGCACGTCGCCTAAATACTGCTGACCGCGGCGTACGTCCACCACGAGAAGTATCCGGGCTCTTCAAAATGCTTGATGGACCGATCCCTGCAAGGGATTGGCGGCGCTCAAGAGCAAGCAGCTGTTCAAGATTGTCGTCGGGTAGATCATCCTCGAGCGGGAAATCCGAAATGTCGAAGTTGGGAGTTGCAGGCACTGCGTAGAGATCGTACGGTGTCTCAAGTGTAGTGTCGGCATGCGATTGCGTTTGTGTGAACTCTGGTGTAGACTCAAGACTTGTTGCCACATACGCCTGGAGTTGACGGATCTGCTCCTCAGAAGCTTCCGCGGGCCGAACAGGTTGAGACTGCACATAAGCTACTTGATAAGACGGCTGCCGTGTATCGACTGGTGACTCCGCATAGTTGACTCGCTGCTTCTTGTGTCGAGTTGCTCGGGTCTTTTGACCGTACGCTGAGTCGGATCGCTCGTCGTCAGATTCCTCGCGATCAGCGGTCTTGCGCTTCATGCTATGCTTGCTCTTATAGTACTTCTTGTACTTCTTAGTAGAGCTTTTCCCCGCACGTTTCTGGTTAAGTAAGTCTTGTGCTTCTTGCTCCGCTCGGGCAATCTGGTAGCGAATTTTCTGGTCATAATAGTCCTTCAGATTTTGGCCCCGTGCTTTGTTCTTGCCGCCAAAGACTTCAACCTGGATACGCTTGTCTGCTGTACTAATCTCCAAGTCGCCCAGATGCACTCGGCGTTGCGATACAGTGACGTTGCGACCTGCAGCTTGCCTCCTGTGTGAGTTATCTTGGTATTCTTCATACATACGATGCGCCAAATAGGTAAGAGTACGCTCGTGTGGCTTCTGTTGACCGCGACGGTAGTCGGTATGAACAGGATAGTTATACCAGCGCTGTGTTTCGCGCAGCTTGCCCTTGTTAGCTGCCTTCACAAAGCGCTCCATCTCATACCGAGCAGGGACATCAACCATGGAGAAAGATGCCTTCCCGTTCGGCTCGAGCGGCATGTCAAGGCGTGTATCGACGCGAACGTCGGCTACCTGACATACCTGCTCGAAGTCGAGATATTGCTCCATGCAGTACAGATGAGCATAGGCTACGCAGTCATAAGGATTCACTTGGTCCTTGTATGTGTAATACTTTTCGTCAAAAGCAACGAGGTATTCACCCGTGACAATGGTGCCTTCCATATATCGCTGGATTGGACAGTCTCTAAATACACACTTGGAGTGTTCCATAGAGCCATAGCGTCGTGCTGCGTCTGCAGGCTTCTTCTGAATCCACAGGACCAAGCGCTTCTCTTCATCGGCGGGATAATTCAGAATATATTCCTCAATCTTTCGAGTAGACATTGGTAATTCAGTGAGGAAGTCTGTTTTCGCATACTGAGTATACAGCATAGTATACTTGCCAGAGCTCCAATTACCAAGCGGCAACGGCTTGTATTCGTACTTGTTCTTCCATTTATTAATTTTAGCAGTGCGCGTGTCGCCCTCTGTATTGTTGTTAATGCGAACCCAAGGTTTTTCATCGTCCTTTTGCGGCTTTTCACCAGGTGAATACTTCACTGGCTCTGCCAGGGTCATCGCGGAGCTGCTTGGCGAGCTTACAGTCGACTTGCGGGAATACTTCCTCTTTGCTTGTTTGGAGGCCAAGGAAGCTGTCGGCTCTTTGTCAGAATATTCTTCGTCGTCACGGTATTCATCTGAGTCTGAATCCGAGTCTGCAAGCTCGGTTATGACGGCTTGAGCAGCTTGCGGATTTTCGGATGGATATGTTGCAAATTGTGTTGTCGTTACTTCACATGAGGCATCCATGGGGATGTACCCTGTGTGTACAGCTTGCATTGGGTCAACCTGATACAAGTGCATCTGAGTTGCATGCTGGGTCGAATCAAACTTAGCGAAGAAGTCACTACCGGGCATCGCGGTAAGACCAAATGTTTCATAGTAGTGGTTGTTGTAGCTGTAGTCGTTAAAGTATGGCGCTTCATGAGCCGAATGGTAGCGGGGTTCGGGGTATGCATAGTTCTGTTGTGCGTTGTATGAGCTGTGGTCCGCCAGGTCATATGGATGCGACATATACTGCTCATTCGAAATCAGGGGTTGAGATACCTCAGATGGCTGGAAGTCTGTCTTAAGTGTGAGGTTTGGTGCGACTTGTAAGTTACCCAGCGACTGCTCATGATACAGGGAGGGGTCGATATTAACACCTAGGTCGAGGCTTACATCGAAGTCGCCATCGAAATCGAAGTTGAAGTCATCTGCAGTCTGCAGCGGTTCGTGTAGTGTCGGAACACCCATGAGACCCAGCGAGATGTCGCTGCTGGATCGAGATGTGGACCGGCCAGCATCTGTCGTCATTTTGACTATTGAGGAAGTTCAGAGTGTGGTGGGTGGGTTTTGTATAAGTAAAGGTATGTTGCGTAGATTCAGTTTGTCGGATTATTTAATGGAACCAGCTGGTTGAGTTGTGTAAGAACTGTATGATCGAATAGCACACCTCGTTGGACGCTTATGAGCAGGGGCGGAGAGACGCAATGTGCAGACTACATATCTGTAGAAAGACAACGCTCTTTCATCGTGTAGTCCCCCAACCAGAATAGCATCTGGACAAAGAAGCGATGTGCACCACGTCTCGAAGTCAAGGGCGAGCAGAGGTCGAAACCGAGGTACAAAGAGAAAGTGTATGGCGCCATTGTTCAAGATCAAAAATTGTATTGTTGCGCAAAACTCGATCTACATCTATAAAAAAAGGCTGGCCTATTGTCGCGATCGATACCAAATGCACGTAGTAAAGGATGACCTTCTCGAGACGTCAGTATATGAAACTTCTGAAGTGCGTAGTGATGAGATCGAGAGGGGAGTATTGATCAGGAGATGTTACAATCGTTATCCACATAATGTATTTGGAACAGGTCTGTGATATATTGATTTGTTGATTTTCATCAGGAAAGAGGAAGAGGTAACAGAGAAAGTAAAAGTTGCACATACCTTTTGCGCGGTCGCAATGTTCTTAACCTTTTACTAGAAATCGGCCTGGGGGTTAGGGTTCACTTAGTGAGCTACTTGCGCCGACATTAAGCGCAGCAGATGCACTCGTACAGTGACCAAATCGCACGATTTAGAGCGACTTCGGTACATCGTACGGGTGAACGTTGTGGTGCTTTCTTGATGCAGGCGGACAGGAAGAAAGGCACTGTGAATGTCAAAGGAGAAGAGATTTACCGAGGGCGCTAGTGACTAAGCAGTGTTTATCGATTAGACTTCCTCCGCCTCGACCAGCCCTGTGGGACTCGGGGACGAACGCTTCTTCAACAGCAGTTCACACCTCAGTCGTGCAGTCTTTCGAATCAACGATCGACCAAACATCCATTTCAAATGACTCGATCTTTGGTTTGAGACAAGCCATCTTCGCAAGACCTTGAAACGCGAAGCCACGACGCATGGAGTCAATGGCGAAACATGACCGCCTCCGAATGTTTAGCAGCCTCTTGCTCCCAGCGCCGTTCTGGGAGGAAGAGGTAAAGTTAATCAGCACATGTGGCTGCTTTGCCGTTGCACGTCAAGCCGAGAGCAAGTTTTCATTCACACATAATCGTCGTTACGCGTTCAAGCCTGGCTGAAATTACGAAGTGCTGGACTGCAATGCGAGTATGTTGAAGAATGACATTCCACGCTTGAACCGATGTCACTGCCCGTATCTTAAGGCATCAAAACAACACTGCCACTGACAAACTCCACACTTTGAGCGGGCCTATGTCAGGCACTACTAGGGAAGTTGCTCTCTTGAGAATCGAAAGAGAGAGTATTCTCGGAGCTTTGTTTGAGCCACCTCGTGGCACAGGGTTTGTCACGCACTCGGAGCTCACCAGATCAGCATGCCGGACCACAGCCCGCTTCAAATATGTCGCTAGACGTTAAACGTCTGGGGAGTCCATGCGGAACCATCCAGGTTACGGGAGAGCGCCACGGCCAATGACCGTCTTGTGCCAGACTGCTACATCTAGAATAGAGTTCAGTAACGTTTACTACACAAACGATGGCGAGCACGGGTTTCAAGAATCCGGAGCAATATCGCCTCCCGAATCCTGCTCTTAATGACAGCCATGTCTTCTTGAGATGTGACCGTTTGATTCTCTTTCTAGTTCCCGCTCTACGTGGTCTCTCTCAACATGATCTCGGTGGCTCAGATTGAGGAACTGTTCGCACTGGGCAAGATTGTCTACGTGCTATCCATAACGCTTATAGTCGGGGCATGGCTTGCTGTAGGGCTCCGCCTATGGGTGCGGGTTCGAATCACCAAATCTCCAGGCTGGGATGATGCCGCCATGG
The DNA here is from genome assembly GCA_002116315.1 of Epicoccum nigrum. Taxonomy (NCBI): domain Eukaryota; kingdom Fungi; phylum Ascomycota; class Dothideomycetes; order Pleosporales; family Didymellaceae; genus Epicoccum; species Epicoccum nigrum. The sequence goes on along the minus strand of KZ107845.1, from coordinate 416,670 downwards.
TCGCTACTCTTGTAAGCCGGTAGATTCTTGTTGCCGAATCGGACTGACCTTTACAGCTGTTATTCACGACCTATAGTGGCATCATCTTGGCCATCACAATACGCAGTGGGCAAGGCAAGCAGTTTAGCAGAGAGGATAGATACCTAAACCTAGTTGTATGCATCTCGACCAGAAGCTCCCCTCTGCATCTTACTGACCAACGCAGCTTGTACAACTCAGCGAAGTCTTTTATATCCTGACTACTACATTGCTTAAGATCTCTCTGGGCCTGTTCTTCCTTCGTGTCCTCACGAAACGCTGGCAGACCATCACTTTCCACTCTATTCTTGGTATCAGCGCGGTGTACGGTCTCTTCTACACTCTCACTACTCTTTTTGTGTGCGGCAATCCTGCCAGACTGGCGGACAGCCATGTCGGGAGCAGAAAGTGTCTTCCCGTCGGCTTTATATTATCTACGGGTTACATTTACGGAGCCATCAACGTGATTGCAGACTGGACATTCGTACTCATTCCCATCGCGATACTCATGGAAAGCGATCTCTGCCGGCGGTCCAAGATCAGCGTTAGCATCATCATGGGTCTTGGGGCCATTGGAAGTGTCTCGAGTGTCCTTCGTATGGTGTATCTCGAAGGCCTTCTCGGCTCCCAGAGCGGCGCTAGTCTCAACCGTATGCTCCCTCATCCTTCTCTCAGTTGCTTTGGTACTAACATGTCCCAGCCAACGCCGTCAAGGCTACAATTTTCGCCACCGCAGAGCCGGGCACCGGTATCATAGCAGCATCCGTTGCGGTTCTTCGCCCATTGATCCGCAAGATTGCTTCGGATACACAACAACGCGTATCTTGGTACAAGAGCCGAAAGGCGTCACTACCCGGCTCGTCGAACAAGCCTTCTATTGCCAGATCCTTCCACACAAGAAAATCGTCCAAGTCAAAAGACACCGACCGCGATAGTTTCATTGCACTGACGACTGTGGAGACAAACAGGACTTACGTCAATGACGACGGAAGAGAAGACTTGGAGGCAGCCAGAGATGATAAGTGGGACAGGGAAAGCACGTACGGCGGCGGAAAAGACGACGACCCTTGGAGCTCGACGGTGACGATGGGCAAGGCGAGCGTCCAGAAGGTGGTCAATGTGCAGATGGTCAACGGGAGGGGCAGTCTGGTGTCGTAACCTCAGGTAATACGGCATGTCCAAAAGAAAAGAGCGAGCAAAACGACGAGTTGAGGCTACGAATCCTATAAAAGTAATGTCTGTTGTCGATGGCGTTTTGGTATACCCGGGCACGGAAAGAGGCTGGCACTCATCTGCCCTAGCATAGATGAAATATTCAACAGCGACATCTGCTGGCTCAAGATCGAGAGCTTCTATCTTGTGACCATTGATGTAAGTGAGACTTGTTGCTATATAGCAGTAGTCACCTTGCCGATGTGAACAAAGCCTTGCTGGCAGGGCTGTGCAAGTGCGGGATCCGGCCCGGCGGCATCATGTCTAAGCTTAGCTCCCCTCCTCCAACACCTCTTAGCCCCCCTACCATGACATAATTGCTGTCTTGCAACACGATGCGTCCTTTGCCGCAAGGGACAGCATGTGGAAACCGACAGCCCGCCTCTCTACAGCGTCCAATAGGCCTGCAATTGCCTGCCTCACCTGCAATCGCACAGCAGACATTCTCTCAGCGCCGTTTTCGATAGCTCCGTCCGCCCGCCAGCGACGCTGCTTCCACGAGTACTTCGTCACGCACATCCCCTCGTCTTCGCTGCACCCAGACTCAGCGCCTGCACTCAATCACAAGCTCCCGCGCGACAAGAGCACGCCTCATGAGACGAAGGGGGACAGCCGCTCACCGGCTGCGGTCGTGGGCGCAAACCGCGACATGACAGTGGTGCGAATACCATTGAAGAGCGCAAAACACCACTTTGGCGTCTCGTTGTCGCGGGGCTCACGGCCATATAACGAAGACTCCTTCCAGGCTGGCACCATCGAGGTTCCTGCCTTCGCCAAACGGAGGCCCATGTCCCTCACACGGAAGGGCGGGGCTGCGAACGAGGTCACGCCTGCTGACAGCGCCAGTGGAGACCCCCAGGTCTTCTACTTTGGCGTTTTTGATGGGCACGGCGGCACAGTGTGTTCGAGCTTTCTACGAGAGCAGCTGCACCTTTACCTCGAGAAGGCGACACAGCAGTTCGAGCTGCAGAGTAGCTTGAAGAGGGCTGGACCCTCGCTACCTGGTAGCATGCAGGACCCAGATACAGTGCCGCGGAGCCAGCAGAAGAAAGACCAAGAGAGCCTGGACGCCATTCAGACTCATACGCCGCCAGGCGTAGAGAAAATGCAGCCGCCGAATGGCATGGACCGAAACGATCTTCCCACCAAAAAGCGTGACGGGTCCATACCCGGCGACTCGTTCATCCCACAGTCTGACAGCATACGTAAGGCTGAAGAGATGGAACGAGAGCTTGTCAAAAACTGGAAGGAGCTTGTCGGAGGCTACTTCAGGCGCTTCAAGCCTGAGCATTTCTCCGTGTCTGCTGGCGGCAGGGGCCATCATCGGGAGAAAGATGTTACCTCGAAGCGCCCTGCGTCCAGTTCTACCATATTCAACGATGCCATCGAAGGAGTGGGTATAGAGACAGTGCTCGAGTACGCCTTTCTCAAAGCTGATTATGACTTCGTGGCTGCGCAAGTGGGTAAGAAGGAGGACGACCCCGTACGTGCAGACAAGGCGATCAACGACGACGATATCCTCGGTAAGCCCTCGCGCGCAGGCCAAAACGTTGGAGGTACTACGCGTTTCAAGGGAGGTAGCACCTGCAGCATTGCCTTGATCTCCACTCCAACGCCCTCACCCTTCTGGCATCCCTCCTCGCCGTCATCACTCATCACTGCGCATGTCGGCGATACAAGGATACTACTCTGCAATACTGCTACTGGGTTGGCTGTACCTCTCACATCAAATCACCATCCGTCGCTGCCGGAAGAAGCAACACGCTTACGCCGCTTTGCTGCAGCCTTCGTGACCGACTCCTTTGGGGAAGAGCGTATTTCCGGGTTGGCCAATACAAGAGCATTTGGAGACATGTCTTCGAAGAGAATCGGCGTTTCTGCTGAGCCAGAGATCCGTAGAGTGGAGCTCGCACCAGCAGAATACTCCTTCATGGTCCTGTGCTCTGACGGTGTCTGCGGTCACTTGTCTGACCAGGAGGTCGTCGATATTGTGAAGGAAGCCAAGACACCTGACCAAGCTGCGAGAGACCTCACCAGCTTTGCGGTTGAAACGTCGACTGGTAGCGAAGGCGCAGACAATGCCACAGGGTTAGTCGTTAGGTTGGGTGGCTGGGAGAGGAGAGGCGAGGGAGGCTTAGGCAGCTTGGGCACAAAGGAGATGCGTGACTGGAGGAAGGAAGAAGCCAATGATCCCCGAAGGGGGAGAACTTGATCTCGACATTTTGAGCGGATTATTAATTGTTTCTGGCTATGGCTCCAAGAGCAACATACTACGACTGGAAGGTTGGGTGTGTTCCAAGGTTTACTTGCATAGCTGGCATTGTCACGCGCCTCGGAATGTATATACATAGGTGCTACATAGCCTCTAGCATTCGCAGCCGCTTCTTCTGACTGGCTCTCTCTACCTCTGCGGTGTTACTAGATGGCGGGGATAAGCAAAGACGATAATGCTGCGCGTCTGTTGCCCAATAGCAAAGACATGATTGGCATTGCAGCAGCTACGCGCATCTAGCGATGCGGATCAGGGGCACCGAGCAACAACGGCGCCGGGTGGAATAAGCACACACAAAGTAGGCCAGATGACTACCTTCCTACGACGGAGGTGAAACACAGTCCACCATACTGCAGCATATGTCTGGAGAGGTGCAAACTGCTCTGTGATAGGAGAGAAGGGCCGACGCAGGGTCGAGGCAGCCGCGTGGGGGAACAGACCTGGAGAAAAGAAAGCACGACCAAGCGAACCAATGCGGCCAGGCGGCGCCGGCGCTGCCTGGCAGGCGGAGTGATGTTTGCCAGTGTGCAAAATTGGTTCCAGAAACTTCTTTCTTTCACAGCAGACAACGCCTGATTGCTTTGTTTGTTGTTTTTCGCCCGCACTAGCTTGTAATTACTCCTTTGCCTTGTCGACCGGCGCCGTAGTGGGGTCACAACGAAAACTCCCGCGCGCAGCCAAAACACGTGAATAGATCGGCCTGGCAACCTCGACCTCTTTCGCTTCACAAATTCCCTCCCTACAGCAGCGCTCACCGCAACATTCACAGGCCTCACTCTATTCGCCGCACCGCCTTCCATACCTAGCGCCACTGTGGCTCTCTACACTGTCTAGCTGCTCTATACCCCTCTTTGACTCTTTGAAGCACCCTCCTGCAATCATGGATATCAACCAGGTGTTGGAGGGGACACTGTCTCCTGGTGAGAACCCGCTCGCATACTGAAAAGCTCCATAGAGCTTTGAGCAGTCCGCTAACAGGCCGACAGATGCCACCACCCGTCAGAATGCCGAGCAGCAGCTGTCCCAGGCCGCCGACTCTGACTTCGTAAGTGCCCCCGCAGCGAGCAGGCTGCGCACGCTCCCAGCCCCAACCGAAGACGGCCGCTGACCCGTATGCCTCACTCTAGTCTCAGTACCTTTCCATCCTCGGTGGACAGCTTGCAGACGAATCTGCCGCACCACACATCCGAACAGCGGCTGCCCTGGCGCTGAAGAACGCCTTCACAGCCCGTGAATACGCCAGATTACGTCAGGTCCAGGAACGATGGATCAACCTGGATCTGCAGATTAAGCAGGAGGTCAAGTCGCTGGCTCTGCGCACACTGACGACGCCGAACAAGCAGGTCGGTACGACCGTCGCCCAGCTTATTGCTTCCATCGCTGCGATCGAAATACCCCGCAACCAATGGCCGGAGCTCATGCAGACGCTTGTCCAGAACGTCGGCGAGGGCAACGATAGCCAGAAGCAGGCATCGCTCACTACAATCGGTTACGTGTGCGACACCGATGACGCCGACCTGAGGGACGCACTGGCACATCACTCCAACGCCATCCTGACGGCCGTCGTGCAGGGCGCTCGTAAGGAGGAAACAAACGGCGACGTCCGAGTGGCCGCTATCCAAGCTCTCAGCGATTCGATCGAATTCGTGCGATCCAACTTTGAGAATGAGGGTGAGCGCAACTACATCATGCAGGTCATCTGCGAGGCTACACAGGCGGACGACACACGCATCCAGCAGGGCGCCTATGGAACTCTCAACCGTATCATGGGTCTGTACTACGACAAGATGCGTTTCTACATGGAGAAGGCTCTGTTTGGCCTTACCATCCAGGGTATGAAGAGTGACGAGGAAGACGTCGCGAAGCTTGCCGTTGAGTTCTGGTGCACTGTTTGCGAGGAGGAAATTGCAATTGAGGACGACAACTCACAGGCTCAGGCCGAGGGATCGACTGAGCTGCGCGAGTACTTCAACTTCGCTCGTGTTGCCACACAGGAGGTTGTCCCCGTTCTGCTTGAGCTGCTTGCAAAGCAGGACGAGGATGCCGATGACAACGAGTACAACGTGTCCCGCGCCGCATACCAGTGTCTGCAGCTGTGGGCACAGTGTGTCGGAAGCGCTGTCATGCCTCCCGTTCTCGCGTTCATTGAGAAGCACATCCGCTCTGAGGATTGGCACTACAGGGACGCATCCGTTTCCGCATTTGGTGCTATCATGGAGGGACCTGAGGAACATGTCTTGGACCCCATCGTTAAGCAAGCTCTGCCCACTCTTATTGGCATGATGGATGACTCGAACATCCACGTCAAGGACTCGGCTGCCTACGCTCTGGGCCGTATTTGCGAGGCTGTTCCCGGTGCTCTCGATGCCCAGCAGCATTTGCCTTCTCTGATCGGTGCTCTCTTCAACGGTCTTTCCAGCAACCCCAAGATGGCTGCCTCATGCTGTTGGTCACTTATGAACTTGGCTGACAGGTTTGCTGGAGAGCCTGGGTGCCAGAGCAACCCTCTCTCTGCTCACTTTGCTCAGAGTGTGCAGCACCTTCTGCAGGTTACTGAAAGAGGTGATGCCGACAACCAACTCAGGACCGCAGCCTATGAGGTGCTCAACTCCTTCGTCACAAATGCCGCATCCGACAGCGTTCCTCTCGTCAACGAACTCTCCAACGTCATCCTTGAGCGCTTGGAGAAGTCCATCAACCTTCAATCACAGGTTGTCAGTGTCGAAGATAAGCTCACCCTCGAGGAGATGCAGACAAGTTTGGCTAGCGTTGTCATGACAATCGTCCAGCGTCTGGAGGGCGAAATCAGGCCCCAGGCAGACCGCATCATGCAGATCCTGCTTGGCACCCTGTCGTCTCTTCCTCCCAAGTCTAGTGTTCCCGACACAGTCTTCGCTGCCATTGCGTCGATCGCTACTGCACTTGACGATGACTTCCAGAAGTACATGGACGCTTTCTCTCCTTTCCTGTACAACGCTTTGAATAACCAGGAGGAGCCTGCTCTGTGCTCTGTCGCTATCGGACTTGTTTCTGATATCACACGTTCGCTCGGCGAGAAGGTCCAGCCTTACTGCGACGCCTTCATGAACTCGCTGCTCAATAATCTGCGCAGCCCGGCACTCGGCAACCAGCTCAAGCCTGCTATTCTGCAGTGCTTTGGCGATATCGCACATGCCATCCATGGAGCCTTCGAGACATACCTTACTGTTGTTGCACAGGTACTTCAGCAGGCTGGTCAGGTCACTTTGACCACCGAGAACAACTTCGAGATGATTGACTACATTACATCATTGAGGGAAGGCATCCTTGACGCATGGGATGGTTCCATCAACGCCATGAAGTCAAGCGGCAAGCAGAATCTTCTTGTACCCTTCCTTGACTCCATCTTTGATCTGCTCCGTACAATCCAGCAAGACCCCAACAGGACTGAGGGACTGCTCCGATCAGGATGTGGTGTTATTGGGTAAGTTTTTTTTTCAGAGAACATCTATCTGATTTCGTGACTAACTCTTTCCAGCGATCTGGCGGACGCCTTCCCCAACGGCGAGATCCGGGAATACTTCCGTCATGACTTCCTTACAGCCATGGCAAGGGAGACTCGTGCAAACACAGATTTCAGTGGACGCACACGCGACACCGCCCGATGGGCTCGCGAACAGATTAAGCGTCAAACCGGTAAGTCACTTTACGTGCTGCGGTATCCACCCACCATCGCGCAAACTCCAGTATATTTTACCATACCCAAACTAACCCTTGATTAGGCGGCAACGCAGGCGTTATGGCTTGAAACGGCACGACCCCCCTCCTTGCCCTATCACCCGGGCGCGAGATGGGGCTTAGTCACATTGCCAAGTGAAGATTGGTTTGGCCTTTGACTGAGCTTTACAGGGTATTGGATCCATTTCTCCAAGCGAATGGAGATGGGCTGGTGTCTGCCGATTTAGTCACTGCGATTGCGCCGAGTGAGCCTAGTTGGTTGGAGTGTTGGCCCCGTGAGAAACAGGACGCCTTCACCACCTCCGCCGTGTCCTGGAGAAGCGCACCACCAGGCTCAACCTGGTCGCCGGGCAACATATTTTTCTCCTTGCCTCGTCCATAGAGGCAACACCCCGGCTAACCCCATCCGATCCCCGCGAGTTCGACCCCCGCCCCAGTCCCCGGCACAGAATCACGACATTACACGCCCTCAACTCCGCCTCCACACCGTCACGCCTTGCACGTCTCCGCAAAAGTCATGTAGCACCAGAAGTCTTGTAAGACGAAGCAGTAGACTGCTCGTCAGGAGAGTAAATATCCAATTTATCGATTAGGTTCATACATATGGCGTTATACCAGCGTTGGTCTGGCGGGCTGCTGCCTTGTAGTTGTGTCTAATGTATTTTGCAACTTTTAGCGTGCTTGCAGATTGCAATGACCGACTTTGAAGCGTACGTGACATGAACAAACGGGTTCGAATGTTCGAATCATGTTGGACTTGGGGATGACGAATTGTACCCAAGGTGAATTACCCGATGACGCTAATGCAGGTGCGGGCTTGGCTCCGCCGGCCGCAGAGCTTCGACATCTGACTAGGGTGACAGGTGCCTAATCTTGAGCATTACCTTGGGCCCCTCCTATGATTCTGCGAGCGTAGAAGATGTCGTATTGATTTCAGTGTAAACATGACAGCTTTCAGGCGTACCGGAGGGCGACAAGGACATAGTGATAGTGAACAGCACGTAAATCTGACAGGCTTTGTTTCTTGGGCATGGACGCTCTAAGATCCGGTGAATGGTAGTAAGCCAAGCTCTGGGAGTTGACGCGTCCAAGCACAGAGTCTTGCGAGTATCGGCGCTTTTTGTGTGCAGCCTGAGGAGAAGGTTTGTTGGCCTAAGGAGAGGGTTTTTTGGTCCAAAGAGAATATTCCTTGGTCTGAGCAGAGTATTTCTTGGAAGCGGCGAAGCGGCGTTGGCACAGACGCTTATACCTTCCTCACCATGATCGTCCCCACGTGGTGATCTTAGGGGTGCTAGGCGCAAGAGCGGCGTTCATCCTATTAGACAGGCTGAGGGCAAGTTCTATGAACCAGCTTAATCCTGTATCACCCCTCCTCTCCTCATTCTCACCTGACAGCTGCTCCTCTGTTTCGAAAATCCTCCGATCGCTTGGGATCTGCTTGTCCATCTAATCTGTTTGATCCTCCCAGCCTACCGCCGCTATGTCCGAACCGGATCTCCACCACGCCATATCTATGAAACCACACCCCTTCCACATACATCCCGAGCGAACAGAACGCTCGTCGACCCCCCACGCGCACGCCACCTCCTCTGCTACACACTCCAGCGCCCCCGAGGGCCCCGCTCACAAATTCAACGGCGCCAGCACCAGCACCAGCACCGCCGTCGAAACCGCGTCTGCCCACGACGGCCACGACGCCGTCGCCCGCCCCAGCCATGTCCTGAACCGCGCCGATAGCTCCAGCGACGTCGAGTCGCAGTCGCTGCCAAGGTACACGCCGGACAATGACCCGTACCACCTCGCGTCCGCCATCAAGCCCGAGACGGAGCTCGCGCAGATCAGGGCCAACAGCAGCCGCAAGCGTGACGGCTGCGGGCCTATCAGCCTGAACAAGAAGGCGCGCAATGCGAAGAAGCTCGAGGAGTTCTACGAGGCGCAGAACGAGAACATCGAAAGGCTGCTCAAGCCCGTGGACGACCACCGGCGCGCGGCCAAGGAGGAAGGCGATGCGAACCAGCTCAAGTACAAGATCGCCGTCGTGGGCTCCTTCGTGGCCAACGTGCTGCTCGCGGTGCTGCAGCTGTACGCCGCCGTCAGTTCGCGCTCGCTGTCGCTGTTCACCACCATGGCCGACTCGCTGTTCGACCCCTTGTCCAACCTCACGCTGATCATGTGCGCGCGCGCCGTCTCGCGGGTGGACGCGCGCAAGTTCCCCTCGGGCAAGGCGCGCATCGAGACGGCGGGCAACCTGTCCTTCTGCGCGCTGATGATCACCGTGTCCGTGGTCATCATCGTCGAGTCGATCCGCAGCGTGGCCGAGCACTCTGGCTCCGAGACCAACGACTTCTACCTCCCCTCTGTGCTGGCCGTGGCCATCGCCTTCGCCACAAAGTTCAGCCTCTTCCTGTACTGCTGGGCGCTGCGCAACAAGTACAGCCAGGTGCGCATCCTGTGGGAGGACCACCGCAACGACCTCTTCATCAACGGCTTCGGCATTCTCACCAGCGTCGGCGGCGCAAAGCTCAAGTGGTGGATCGACCCCATGGGCGCCATGCTGCTCTCCGTCCTCATCATCTTCCTGTGGAGCCGCACCGCCTACTCCGAGTTCCAGCTGCTGATCGGCGTCACCGCCGACACGGCCATGCTGCAGCACATCACCTACATCTCCATGACCCACTCCCCCGCCATCCGCCAGATCGACACGGTGCGCGCCTACCACTCGGGCCCCCGCCTCATCGTCGAGGTCGACGTCGTCATGGACCCCGACGCCAGCCTGCGCGCCACCCACGACATCGCGGAGGAGCTGCAGATCAAGCTCGAGAGCCTGCCGGATGTGGAGCGCGCCTATGTGCACGTCGATTACGAGACGGATCATCGGCCTGAGCACTTTTTGAAGAAGGAGCTGTAGGGGGAGTGGTAGCGGGTTGATGTGGGAGAGAAGGTGATGGAAAGGGGGGTTTTGGAGTGGATGGAAAGCGCTTGAAATGACTATGGGAGAGAGAGCCTTTTGGTGGTGGAACAGGGCATATCCTAGCCTGTCTTTTCGCTGTGAGATATCAGACACGAATCTTCGTTGAAGCAGAAACACTTCTTCTTTTTTTTTCCATTCATTCAGAAAGGGGAGGGGGAAAGTCCAGTGCGTCTACGCGTCCGCTGTGCTCCTTCTTCCATCACATCACGACCTCTTTATTCAATCTTCTTTACTCCCTTCTCCCTCTTCGTCCCCCCTCCCATCCCCCCCCCCAAAAAAAAACGAAAAAAAAAAACTTCTACCTATCCGCCGCACCCATTTCACTCCAACCCCGCCGGCTCAGGCTTCACAGGGAACGCCGGTTCCTCCAGCCTGCTGCTACACGCGGCCTTCCAGCTGCGTGGGGTGAACTGGTCCACGACGGCCTTGAAGGTTTCCAGCGTGCACAGCGAAGGATCCCCCTCGAGGTGCTTGCCTGCGGCCTGGCAGGCGGGGATGTGCATGATTCTGTCGTTGTAGCGGACGCGCACGTAGTAGCCGTCCAGCGAGGCGCGCTGGGCGGGGGTGAGCGAGGAGAGCGGTTTGCGGGCGATGCCGTCGGGTGGAGAGGAGGAGGAGGAGGAGGAGGGGGAAGAGGTGATGGGGCTGGGGGCGCGGCCGAAGAGCGAGGACCACCACGTCCCCGCGGCGGGAGGGGCGGAGTCGTTGAGCGAGGGGGTTGAGGAGCGTGTGGGAGGAGGTGTGTACGCCGAGTCGGTTGCGTCGCTTGTCGTCTTCTTCTTCCTAAACAACTCGAAAGCGACGTGGCTCGTAAACGGCGGCCACTTCTCGCCCTCGAACGCGCCCAGCGAGCTCAGCGCCGCCGCCAGCGTCGTGTCGTGGCACCCGGACAGCGCGAGCTTGATCTTCGTCTCCCCCCCGCGGCCCCCCTCGCGGCCCCCGATCTCCAGCAGCCCGTCGCGCCCGCGGCCCTCGATGCTGCCTGCCATCCGCGCGGTGACGTCGCCCAGCAGCGCGCCGATGCCCAGCATGCGGTACTCGGCCGACTCGGCGTAGCCGCTGAACCACTCCTCGACGGCCACCTTGTCGATGATGGCGCGGGCCTTGGGGTCGTAGAAGGCCTTGGGGAGCTTGGTCGCCGGGCCATGGGCGTCGGTCGCGTTGATCGTGTCCATGATGCCAGAGAGGCGGGGGCGCGAGTCGACGGCTACCTTGGCCTGGTCGGGCATGTACTGTGAGAAGAGCTTGGACAGGTACTGCATGTCGTCCGAGTCGTTCCAGCGCTCGGCCGAGCGTTGGGCGAAGGCGCGGCTGAGCTGGCCGAAGCGACGGCAGCTGGCGTCGTTGGGGAAGAGGGTCTCGTCTGCGGGGGTGCGGGTGATGATGGTGGGAGGGGGGAAGTCGGCGGTGCGCGCAGAGGGTGGGTAGAAGCCCCAGAATGCCTGCTGGACGGATTCGAGAGCGCGAGGGATCGGGGTCGCCCGCAGGTAGATGGAATCGCTGTCGGCGATCAGCTTGGGCATGAATTGGAGCTGGTCCACGTAGAGATGGCGGAGACGCTGCCCTAGAGCGAGGGTGGTCTGGCGCCCTTTGTCAGTGAGCTCGCCCGGTTGGCAGACGGCGTCGAACTCGTTGCTTGGTCCAGAGGCAATTACTAGTTTCGGTCAGTGTAAGGCATAGGCTGTAACGAGACTGGTGTGTATACCTGGCCCATCATCCACTCCAAAGGTTTCGATTCTTCGACGATACTTGAGTTGATCCCATCGCGTGAAGTCTTGGGTACTCATGATGACACTTGAGAGTTGCCTCGCAGCGTTGCAATATGGCCAGTCTAGATGACTTAGTACTATACAACCAGTACTATTAAATAATCAACATTGCGTACATGGCTGCAGGCCGGTCTAACACATAATCAGTGTCTCGTTGCCTTTGGACGTGATGGACTGGCATACATTCTGGAAACGCGGCGAGACTGGAGTGCGCTCTCCATGGCGAAGCAACTGTGAGATGATTAGATTGGCCGACACCGACACTATACTGAACTCTCATCTCACAATCTGAACAAGCTGCAGTTCAAGCTCTTTGGGATAGAGTTTAGCTAGCTCCTCCTGCGAGTAGGAGTCTCTGGGGATGTGGGTAGTCATGATGCGTACGCGGAATACAGTCAATGAGTTGAGTTCGACTGTTACGTGACGCTCTCCTGCACAGGGTTATATATACAAACCTTACGTCCAACTGTTGGGGGGTTCAGATATAGAAATGTTGGAGTCAGCGAGTCGCACTTGCAGCTTGAGACACGTGATACGTCATTGTCATTGGGCGCCGGTGGAGCCGCGGGAACTTTCCCTTCTGAGATGGCGTCTGGATTTTGGAGACGCAAGCACAAGCTCCACACCCGGTGCTCATCTACCTCAGGTACACAACCTACAGACTATACGAAGATCGCACGAGCGTGTTTTTTGATAGGCTGTGGCGCCAGGTATTGTAATGGCTAACTTCTAGACTGTATAGTATTGTGAGCACCGTCTTCTACAACACGCTACACAGCTAATGTAGCTACCAGTCTTCTTTCCTACTTCACACTGGCCCATTGCACGCCATGCTGGGCTCACACGTGCGCCGCCAGTGCAGGGCGCGCTTGACTCTTCAGCGCGCACCTTCCCAGATCTCTCAATGGCAATCACGAGCGACACTCATCTCGTTCAGGAAAGCGCAACCGCAGAGCAGCGCGGAGCAAACCGAAACTCCGCAACAGGCAGACGAATCGAGGCCCGTACCTGAGACCAAGCAACGGCCGACATACGACCTATTCGACCGCTCAGACATACAACCGGAGGCCAGTCAGCCTCCGCGCGTCAGCAGATACTCGAGGTATTTCCGCGAGAAGACTGAAAATGCGCCCGAGACGCCCGCTGCGGCGCCAAAAGAAGAGCGCAGACATGTGGAAAGCGAACCCAGCGATTACACAGCGATCGTATTGTCGTCTCTGTATAGGAATAGTGTGAAAGCTGGGTGGCACAAGTTCGATCAGATTTACACGTCGGCCGATTGCGAAGCCCTCACGAAGCCCTCAACATTGGATATTCAGAACATCAACACAAAGCGCTTCTTCGGTCATGTTCTGGGTCAAGTCTTCAAAGAGTTTTGCGAAGGACAAGGAGAATCACCCGTCACCCCCACGACTGTTCTGTTCAAGTACGAGCAGCTTGGTGTTGCGCCGCCAGGGTTGTGGATTAAAGGTGTAATTGAACCTCTGACATATAAGGTGGTTCTCGCTGCCAATGGAGCCAACACACAATCGCAACGAGACTTGCCATCTCTTCTCTCCGAGTTGATCTCCGTCTGGCGATTGTTCTTCCAATGCAAGGGCATTGCCAACAAGCCGTTGGATGCCGTGAGCACAGAGTGGAACTTACCCACCGTTGACGCTATACCATTGGTCTTCGAGAACGCCGATTTCATGTATCGTTTGCAGGAGTTTCACCCCAGAGCTGTCGGCAGTTCTACCCTCGGGTTCTGCGCCATCTATATGTTCATTCTTTCCGACGCCATTGCTTCTAGTGAATCCCTCCGACAGCAAGCGGCTCCCTTCCAGGATGTGCTCGTCCGCGTTTTGGCTGGCTCAAGGACCAATGCCGTTTTCAAACATTCCACCTCCTCGAAGACCTTCCAAGCGCTTCCAGAAGAAGTACAGATAGAAATCATTAGGGAGGTGGAATCAGCGCCCTTGAAAGCTTTGACTGCTCTTGGGCGAGGTCCCCAAGACTCTGGAGAAATATCCAGTAACCTTAAGCTGACGTCCCCTGCTCGAGCTACAACAGATTTGGAGTCTTTCAATCTGAAGGCAGTAAACCGTGCGATCGAGGCCAAGGCATCACCTGTTGTTCTTGAGAATATCTGGAAACGCATCGTGCGCGAGTACACCACAGATGGCAAGACTGCCATACCACCTTCAATCTACAACGCGTTTCTGTCTGGATATCTGATTTTGCGACAAGCCCCACGCTCGGTCGAAATATGGAACCACATGATTAAGAATGGTGTGAGACCAGAAATGCCAACCTGGGTTTCTATGCTAGAAGGGTGTGGTAAAGCAAAGGACCTCGACGGCTTCAACGCAATGTGGCAGCGCATGCTGAGCGCGGGAATTGAACCGGATAACTACGCCTGGACGACACGGGTGCATGGCTTGATGTCTTTCCGTCAAATTGATGCTGGACTTCGTGCTCTGGAAGATATGGGCAGACGGTGGCGGTCAGCAGAGAACATCGCAATGGACCCAAACGCCAGGAACTCCAAGGGCGCCAAAAACACTCGAACAAAGATGGTCAACAACTGCACAAAGCCAACCGTGGAGGCTGTCAACGGAGCTATGTCTGGAATCATTGGATTACCACGAAGCGCTCGCATACATCCGCAGACGCGTAAGGAATATGTGCAGAAGATCCTCAAATGGGGGCTCCAGTTCGGTATCGAACCAGACACGCGCACGTACAACATTCTAGTGAAGCTATATATTGACGCCGGCGAGACTGCCACAGCCAGCAAAGTCCTGCAGCAGATGGAGGCCAAGGGCATCCAGGCAGACATCGCCACACACACCATGCTCGTTGATGCGGCATTCGGCAACGGCTCTCTCGACGACCTATCCGAACCCGAACGCGCCGACCGGCTAATCCAAGTCTTCGAAGCGCTCGAAGCCGGCGGTGTACGCCTAAACGACTTCATCTACGCGACCGCCATCGACCGCCTGCTTAAGCAGTACGGCAGCCACAGCGCTGCCCACACACTCGTCGATCATATGCGCTCTCGCAACTTGTCTCCCAGCGCGCACATCTACACCTCGCTCATCACACACTACTTCCAGGAATCCCCCCCGGCCATCCCCGCCGTCGATGCCCTTCTCCAACACATTTTCGACTCCCCCCACACCGACAGCGACAAGACCTTCTTCGATCGGGCACTGGAGGGCTACGCTACGCACGCCGAAATCGGCAAGATGATGAGCGTCCTCACGCGCATGAGCAAGCTGGGCCACCACCCTAGTTTCCGGGCTCTTACAACTGTGATTAGAGCGCTGGTTGAGGCGGGCGATGCGGATAGAGCGAGGTTCATCGTCAGGGATGTGCGGAGGGGCGAGGGCATTGCGACGGGCGGCGTCACGGGCGCGTTCAACGATGAGAGTCACTTTTTGAGAATCGCGGATCAGCTGGGGCTGGTTCCTGGGTCGGAGGGCGAGCGCATGGGCGATGCGTTTAAGATGAGGGAGGGGATGCGTGTACTTGATGAGCGGATTGAAGGGGCGATTCTGGAGGAGCGGAGTAGGGCTGGTCAAGGTCAGAGTCAAAGCCAAAGCCAAAGTCAAAACCAGACTCTGGCAGAGTCTGTGGAGCCCGAGGTTGAGGAACTGTCTAGGCAGGAGGCTCCTGTGCCGCTGCAGGAGGTTCCCGTGCAGCAGGTATCCGAGAAGACCACCGTAACTGCCGGGGAGGCAGCCCTGGGGCCCGTGGAGGAGGATGTCCACGGGTTTCTGACCAGCGAGGATAAGGAAGCTGCTCCTCCACGGTAGGGTAGCGATCGAGCGACCAAGCTCCTCCGAACACAATGGGATGGGATGCGCAGGGCACGCCTGCAGAGCCTCAGCCTCAGCCTCAGCCTCAGGTCCTTCGCGTCGCACGCTTGCAAGCCACGCCACGCACCCAAGTCCCCTCAATGTACAATATACCAAACTGCGTACATGTATATGTGCAATCTAATCTCTCTGTACAAAGACCAGGCCCGCATCGCGGTACCCAAATTCCAAACCTCGATCGTACAAACCCAAAATCCGCACAACCCTCGCACATCAACCCACCTACATACCTACCTGTAACCTACCCTTCGCCGCTCCTTCCCGCCCGACAGGTGCGTGCGCGCAAAACGCATAAGGCCCGCGACTCGAAAGGTCGCGAAAAAGGCGATGGCCTGACGCGTAAAGCACTGGAAAAGCGTCGCAGCACCCTGGCCCGATCTGAGATGAGTGGGCGCGGGCCACGGCGCGGCACGGGCTGGACTCGCCAAGTCTCGAGGGCCCTGGGCCCTCGCTATCGGGAGAGAGCCGGCCGCCGGGGCGCTGGAACGCAAGAAGGGCTGGAGGGGAATTTTTTTCTTCCTCGGGGGAGCGGTCCAGCCAGGTGGAAGAAGCTGCGAAGCAGGATTTCTGAAACGCGGACGGGCTGGAGGTCACATGGTTGCGGAGGGGAGGCCGCGGCGCTGGCGCTGTGCTACTTCGAGGGTTTCTAGTGTCGAGGGGTGGCTGTGGTGGCTCAGTCGACGTCAACGGCGCTTGATGCAAGGCTAGGGCTAGGGCTAGTGCGGTGTGTGGCCGCGCGGTCGGGCGCGTCCTACTAGTCTAGATGGACTTTTTTTTTAGGGGTGGGTGTAAGTATCGGAAGGATGAGTGGATGGATAGAGCGTGTGTGAACTATCGCAGTAGTATAGTTCGAATGGCATGGATGCAATAGATAGGATTGGGGTTTTGCGAGTCGGGGGTGTGGCCGAAGATGATTCAGGCTTGACTTCCCAGCAGTCAGTCGCGTCGTTTCCTCGGTGGAATGTCCAATTGAGAAGATGGGTCTGGCGCGAGACTGTCTTGCGTACACGTACGCGCTTCGAACCCTTGCCTTGCGCCGTTGGTGCGAACGGTGCAGACGTTGTCACTTCAGGACAATTGGATCTGATAGCTGCAGTGGTAGTGCCGCTGCCGCGTATGTACACAGTAGGGCATGTGCTGGTGGGCATGCCACTTTGTCGTCTGTGGGTTGATGATGTGGATGTTGGAAGGGCGTGTCGAGCGTGTACACAGTAGGTAGTCGATACTAGGTTGGTGGGCTGTTTGATCGAGTTTGAAAGGGGGGCGGCTCAGTGAAGGAGTTGGCGAAGTGAGTGAAGGATGTGCTGGCTAGGAAGTGGACATCAAGTGAGTCTGGTATTGAACCATAGCTCGTGAGCTGGTTGGTAAAGGAGCGAGTGCAAGAGTGGTGCAAGAGTGGTGCAAGCAATCGATTCCAAAGCTGTCTTGTCTTACCATGGCAAAAGTGAAGCTGCGATTGCTGGTCTCGGCTGCTACTGAACTCAAGTGCAGAGCCGAAGTGGTATCGATGATCTGAGCCTACTAGTCCTCTGTTGCTTTCTTCGCTATCTCATGTTGTCCTGAAAACAGCTTTGACGATTGAATCAGTTAGTGTTCATCGAAATGAAGTGTGTACCTATGCACGCCAATACCTGCCACTAGTCAACGAGGCTGTCAACGAGGCTTACTGATTCCTGATGGCGCAGCAGGCAAGATTGCGTGGGCATAAGCTCGAACACCGCTATGTCAGCCAGGAATAGAGCTGCATTCGGCGACGTCCTGCAAGCTTGCAAGTGAGCTTCCTACTTGGACTGGAAATGGTGTACATATAACACTTGTAGCACCGATCCTAAACTGTAAGGCGTGCAGCCGAGGGCGGTACGCTGAACAGAGCTCTTGAGCAGCGCATCAAATGAGCATTGCATCCCTGAGACTCTAGTCCTACTTCCTGTGTTAATGGAAGTGAGTGTTGGAAGCATGTTTGCTGTTTCCCCTGATGCTCATTTGGGAGATGCCCAGGAAGGGTGAAGATCGCCGAGTGTGGTCAACGGAAGACTGACGGTAGATGCCGCAGCGGTACTGTTCGGTGACAGCTCTGACATCCTAGCACATCAAAATGCGCGCGTTCCATAAGCGCTATGTTCGGGAATCGACAGCCAACAGAAATTGCTGCATGAGAGGGAGGAAGTGTAGGCGCTTAGGTCATTGGTGTTTCGAAAGATACCATACGTGTCGAGAGTCAGACTTCCTGCAACCACACACGGTCCTGGTCTCCGATATTCGGTTCGATAGCAAATTCTTGTGGAACTCCCCTAAGATTGGAAAGTCTACCCCTCAGTGTGTCCAGGAATTGCACTGGCTGGTTGGCGTGTAGGTATTGATCCAGGAACCTACAGATTGCTACGGACCGAAGAGGCAGAAAACCAAGGTGCTGTTGCGGGTCAGCCACGGAAAATCTCCAGGGATGACGGCATATGCTCCGCTCTCAAGATGAGCACCAATGGCTCTTCACCTGAAGCTGCAAATGATAGACATAAGATGTACTGTGGTATGAGTCCATGACTCAGTAAGTAAAGGTGGAATCAAAGCCTTGCTTGCTGAGTATTGCGGTGCTCGTGCTTGCTCGGGCTGGCTTCCGATCAGAAGAACCCTGGAGGGTATTGGTATACAAGAAGACAGGCACGTGACTGTAAGGTCAAAGGTATGGATCCATACGGCATATTCCATCAAGCCCAATCCGGTAGCAATAGAAAGTCACTGAGCTAGAAGCAAGAAAAAGAGCGAATCAGAGTAGCGGCGCGCTCGCAACCATTGCCCCGAGGCATTTGCACAGCCGCAGCTGGACAATTGGACAACGATGGGCGCCCGTATCATGGTAAGCTACCGGAGGTCGGTAGTTTGTGGCCACCGCGAGTGCATGAGGTGTCGTAATGCCAGGCCTTGGAAGTCCTCGCAGGTGTCGCGAGGAGCCGGGTGTGGTCAGACTGGGGATTGGGCATTGGCGTCGCTGCTGCCGTGGCCTCGTGCCTGCCAAAAGTAACAGTCGCAGTGTGGAGCAGGAGCAGGAGCAGGAGCAGGAGCAGGAGCATGCGCGCAGTGCTGTTGCCAACGCACGATAAATTACCATGTCTGTATTGTTCAGGTTCAGCCATACAAACAAGGGCCTCAAAAGTGGCCGTGCCAGTGTCCTTGACCTTGTGCTTGGGCCGGCCGGCGAGCGGCCAAACTGCGGAGGGAATGGATCGACTGAGCTGTCGGCTCGACTGGGATTGGCCTGCCTAATCCCGAAATAGGGCGGCTTGAGGGCTCCGCCTCCCTGAAACGCCTCACACCGGCCCCAGCAAAAGACCGCTGATGGTCCTTGGTCCTCCTTGATCGGTTCAGACTCCCTCGCTCTTGACACTCTGCATCTACCAACCCACTCGCTATCTCTATAATCACCATCGCATCTCAATACCGGGCTCTTTCGAAAATCAAAACCAAACCATCAGAACCTGACAGCCGCTGCTCAGCCACACTCGGCAAATCCGGACCCATTGACGAGCTGACGCGTTCTTCTGAAGCCTACTAACCGCCTTGGTTTCTCCCCAACACTGCACCCCAAAGAACGTCTCCGCCTGCCTCAGGGCTCTATCGCAACTTCCCAGGTTACTCCGCTACCCTCAACCATGGCTACTGCCGTCCAGCCCGCGTTGCTTATGGCACCTGCCTTCAACCCTCATATGAACACCAACCAGTGCCACGACCCGGATCAGGAGTTCTTTGACTTCAGTCAACTGCCTTCACCCACACAGCCTGGCCTCAAGCGCGAGTCGAGCGCAGTATCGAACATCGCAAGCCCCACCAGCACATCCATCGACGAGGAGCTGCAAGAGGCTGCGAAACCCAGCCACGAGTATGAGCGGTTCAAGCAGCAGACCGGCATCCCCTCTGGCTCCATCGCTGGACTGAACTCTAGCTTCAACTCTGGCTATCCTGTCTTCTCTTCGACGGGGCTTGATCTGATGGGCAACGACTCGGTTATGGATGGATATCTGAGCGGCATGGGCATGGATATGAACATGGGCATGGACTACCCCCAGAACAACTACATGCAGTTCAACAACGACCAGGACGACTTCGTCGACCCCAGCGCCATTCAACAAGAGGAGGTACCCGCGGTCCGCCTGTACCCTGGTATGCATCAGCAGCAGGCTGCTCTTGCAAAAGCACAGCAACAGGCGCAACAGGCGGCGCAACAGCAGCGCCAGCAGCAGCAGATTGCACTTCAAAGACAGGCTCAACTGCAGGCACAGCAGCAGCAGCAGCAGCAGCAGCAGCAGCAGCGCAGCCGCAAGACTTCAAGCCCCCTGAGCGACGCCCGCACCGAGGAGACCATCCAGCGTGTCGTTGCCCAGATCCGTGCGGAAAGCCAGAACGCTGCCCTTGCTTCCCAGGACCCCAACGGCAACGTTCTTCCCCACATCATCCGCGCTAAGAAGGACGAGGACGACATGGACGAGGACGAGCGTCTTCTCGCTTCCGAGGAGGGCAAGAAGCTCAGCAGTAAGGAGCGCCGCCAGCTCCGCAACAAGGTCTCTGCGCGCGCTTTCCGCTCAAGGAGAAAGGGTAAGCTTCACGTACATTCATCACTACTCGAACGGTACTAATTCAACGCAGAGTACATTGGCCAGCTTGAAGGTGAGGTCGCCGTCAAGGTCCAGGAGAATAACGAGCTCCGCAATCAGAACCGCGCTCTGGCAGAGGAGAACGCCCGTTCCCGTGCATTCATCGAGCGCCTCTTGAGGCACAAGGCCTTCACTCCTTTCCTCGAGGAGATGGTCCAGGACGAGGCCCTCGCTGCACAGGCCCCCAGGGCTTCCATTCCCTCTGCTCCGACACCCGTCGTGTCTGCACCCGCGTCGGTGCCAGCCGCCTTTCAGTTCTCGCAGCCCGAGACCACCCCGGTCGGCATGACCATGGTTCCCGAGACCCAGCTCGACTTCTCGATGCTCAACATCAACAACAACGCCAACAACGGCGCCGCCTGGAACGGCTTCAACGGCTACCAGCCCCGCGTCTTCGCCGTCACCGAGCTGCCCGAAGGTCCCGCCAACCCGCTTGACATCTCCGCCATGTCCGGCAAGGGTCACAGCACCATCTTCGCTGCCGAGGACGCCGCGTCTGCCGAGGAGGAACTCAAGCCCGACTACCCCGTCATTGAGCGTCCCATTCAGACTGCGCAGCCCGCCATGGCCGCCATCGAGGAAGACGCCGAGGATGACGAGTACGATCTCTACCGCTCCTCGCCCGCTCCTTCTGCCGCCCCTGCCGCTCCCGTCGAGCTCGCTATGACCAACCCCGAGAAGGCCAGCCGCTTCACACTGGTCGTCTCCGATGAGACCACCGAGGCTATGCTGGCAGAGCGTCTCGAGCGGAGGATGGCTGCCATGGAGCCTGCGTTCCTGAGGATTGCCGCCATCACATGCATGCTCGACAACTAAACACGCCGTCGAAGCGTTGCATTGCGCAGCTTGAAAACTCTTTGATCCTTCTCTCGTGGCGATTTAGCGAATTTCCCACATGTCGAATTCACCTCCACACATGTCTCTTTCTAGACTGCTCTCTCTCACGACGGTACGATTTCCTTTGTCCCCCATCTATCTGTCTGCGGCGCGGTTGCGGGTTGCGCCTGTTGTGGGCTCCCTGCCGGCTGGTTACCTATATTGGTGTTTTTTTTTTCTTTTCTTTTCCCTTTCTGGGCTGCATTGGTCTTGTGTGCGGTGCCAAGCTCCTGTCTGTCTACTGAAGAAATCTTTCCTGGTATTTTTCTTTTCTGTTCCTTTCTACTCTTACGAGTATCTTCTGTATGTGTGCCTGTGCCTATGCCTGTTCGAAGGATGGCGTGCCCTCCCGTTCAAGGAGAGGCTGTATATAGATGGGTGCGGGATTGGCGTTTGGCTTTAAGGCAGGGGGATGCTGGGTAAGGTGTGCTGGTAAATTGGGCAGGCGGGCCCGGAGGGTGTGGCTTGGTTGGTTGGTTTGGGAGGGAGGTTGGTTGGTAGTGAAGCGAAGCGAATGCTAGCCTTGATTCTTTTCGATGCATAATGCCTTCTTGCAGGCTGGATCTGGATAAGGTGACCGTGTTGTGTGTGATGCGATGTGATGCGATAAGCGGAAGTGATGGCTACTTGTTTGGAATCTGTAGGTGTGTGTGTGTGTGTGTATGTGAATGTGTCTGGGAGCATCTTGCTGTGAAGCTTGTCGCTTGTCGCTTGCCGATTGTCGCTGTTCCCCCCCCCCCCCCTTTCTTTGTTTGCAAAGCCTATATGGCCGTTTGCGTTTGCGTTTGCGTTTGCGTGTGTGTGTTCGTGTGTGTGCTGTCTACTAGACTCCCTTTGTTCCTCCCTAGTGTTAGTGTTTTTACTCTCTTACTCTCTTTCCCTCTCTCTCTCTTTCTCTCTTTTCCTCTCTGTGTACGAAGAAGTAGCAGATACTTTGCGTTGCGCCGCATTGCTTGAAAGTCCCATCTGTCTGTCTGTCCGTCTGTCCGTCTGTCTGCCTGTGTTTCTATCCGTCTGTCCGTCTGTCTATCTATCTATCCCTCTCTCTCCGCCAGAAAGCTTAAACCCAACACGTCGAATACAGTAAGAAGATATCAGTCGAGAGTAGCTTAGCGAGGCACAAGATGGCGTTGCGTTGCGTAGCGTGTTAGACGTTGCGGCGCGGCGGAAAAGCGTTGCGTAGCGCTGCGGTGCAGCAGGCGTGCAGGCATATATACGCTTTGTGTGGTGGTGAAGGGGGGGGGGGGGGTGCGAATGTGGAAACGAATGTGGAAACGTTTGATCGTGGGAGGAGATGTGACGGCGAGTGTGGAGGTGAATGCGGATAGACGTGAGTGAGCTGTTGAGTGTGTAACTCAAGGTACAAACCTGAATGTGCGAAACGGAGACGTAAGTGACAAGTGTGTCGTGTGAACGTAGATGCAGGTACTAGTGGAGTATGTACGTCCACTGGTTATCAGTCGTGCGCGAGGCGTGGACGTCAACTTGGACGTGAACATGAGCGTGAATGCAAACTGCACACGGCTTGCTGTCATCAATAACCTAATCTGCCTGGGTATCCTGCTACTCCGTTCCGATTCTGTCACGCTGGCTATGCCAGATACCTCACGCCGGTGAAGTGCATACGTCTGAAAGACAGCTCATACTGCCTTCTCCTTGCCCTTGGCAGACTCGCCCGCAGTCTCTTCCGCGCTCGTCTCAGTAGCCCTCTCCTTGCCCTTCCCCTCGCTTGGCGACGCAGCATCCATGAAATCCTCGCTCAGCGTCTGCGTGGGAAGGCGGTCTAGAGGGGGCTTCTCCGCGGCGGCACTGCTGCTCTGGACATGATTGTGCTCGTCTTGCTTCTCCCCCCTCTGGTCGTCTTCACTCTGCTTTCCCTCACCCTGCCTGCCCGCTTCTTCCTCCTCTCTCCGCCTCCTCTCTTCCTCCTCCTGACGCTCCCTCTCCTCGCTCGCCGCCACGCGCTCCAGCCGCTCCCGCTCTTCCTGCGCATGCACCATACGCTCGCCGATGCCAGGCCACAGGCTAGCGACGAAGAGGGCGACGCCGCGCTCGAGCGTGCGCATGGCGTCGCGCGCCCAGCCGAACTGGTTGTTGCGCTGCTGAAGGAGAAGGCGGCGCGCAGCCTCCTCGGGAGTGACAGGGGCATTGCGTCTGGCGTCGCCTGTTGCTGCTGCGGCGTTGGCATTGGCTTGGTTGTGGTTCGCTCGCCCTCCCTGCGCCAGGCGGTCCGCATTCGGCAGCAGAGCCTCAAAGTGTTGTCGCACGACGTTCAGCTGTGCCTCGAAGACGCCGAGTTGCACGATATACACGATGACGGCGATGCTGCCCAACATCAGCGGGCGGTACCAGCCTCCGCCGCCTGCGAAGATGTAGACAAAGCAGGCAAGCTTGAAGACGAGCCAGAGGTGGCCTGCGATATTGGCGACGCGGTCGTTCTCCGCTGGGGCGGCCGGATTTGCCGGCTGTGCACCGGCTTGACGTTCGTTGCGGTTCTGGATAATGTTCTGAATGACGCGCTGAGCTAAGGCTTGATCAAAGGCTTCAGGCTGCTGTGCGGGCTGCGCCTGGCCGGGCTGCTGTGTCGGTGTTGGCGTGGGCTGTTCACCGGCCAGATGACCGCGGAAATGCTGAGCGCTTTGAGCAACCTGCTGGCCAAGGCTGGCAATGAGCTGGCGGTTCTGGGTGAACTGATCAACGAATGACTGAGAAGGCAGCGACGATGTGAAGGGCGCAGTCGTAAAAGTCCCTTGCTGATCGAACAGAACACCGACCGGTCCTTGCGGACTGGAGAGGAGGAACAGCTCTTGAGGCGCATTGGAGGGTAATGTGCGCGTCGCAGCCGACGCTGTTGCAACCAAGGGGTCAGATAGCGATACTGCGGCGGCGGATGAGCCTGGTAATGTCGACTGTGCCAGCTCAGCGCTCACACCCGCTTCCCACGCGTCCAACATGACGCTGAACTCATTTGCCTGCCTTCTCACCTCCCCAGCAGCCTGGCGCAATGCAATGACGTCCATGTTGAATTGCATGGCCGGGTCTGAGAGCCCGCTCTCCACCATGTTGAGGTTGTGGGTGATGGTTCGCAGGTGCTCGCGGATGCGTTCTGTACGCCAATTGGGAAATGCGGGCGTACTGGGCGCATTCGCCAAAGCATCTTCAGCTGCAGAGGGGACCAGCAATGTCCGCACGTTGTCGACCTCGCGAGCCGCCTCTTGGAGAGTACCTCGCAGTCTCGGCAAGAGCCAGCTCAACGGCACATTGACTCCACCAGGCGCAGGAGAGCCGAATGGGCGAGGCGGGACCACAAACGCCCCTGGCAGTGGTATCGGCTGGCCTGGCCGCAAAGGTGCGTTCGCTGCGAAATCATTGTATGTGACAGACCAGCGAGCGCCGTTTAGAGAAACCCCTTCTCGTCGAACTGTTCTGCCGTTTGGCGCTGGCATACCGCCGAATCCTGGGATCATGCCGGGCGCAGGAGGCGGAGGTGGAGGTGGGGCTTGGGCTGGAGCGCCCTCTGCCAGCGCGGGTTGTGGTGCCGTGGAATCGCCTGACTGTACTGGTGCGCCTGGAGCTGGGGTGCCTAGAGCTGCAGCAGCAGCTTGCTGGTGCTGCCCCATGGCCTGGGCGAGCTGTCGCTGCAGCTGGGGCGGGAGTGGCATGGCGCCCAAGGGACCCAGAGGGTTGAGGGGCTGCTGCACATGGTGGTGATGGTGGACATGCGGGTGCGCGTGATGGTGGTGGTGATGGTGCGGCTGCGGGCCTGCTTCTGCTTGTGGCTGCGAGTTGGGACGGGGCTGTGGTACCGGTATGGCGCGGAATGGGTTCGTCTGGAGCGGAGGGCCAGCTGCAGCAGGCGGGGCAGTCGCTATGCGCGGGACTGGCGTGGACGATGTCGAGGTCGATGTCGAGGTCGATGTCGAGGTCGAGGAGGCATGCGGCAGTTCTCGTAGGACCAGATGCAGGCTCTGGTCTTTGGACTCGCGAAGCTGGCCGTCTGGTTAGCTCTAGCCCAGAGTCGTTGTAATCAGTGCTACATGGCATGACCATGACCATGACCTACGTTGTCCGCGCCGAAGACCGTCTCCAGCGTGTCGGCGTCGTTGGCGACGACCTTCCCTCTGTATATCAGACGCATGCGCTCTGGCCCAGGCTTGGAGGCCACAGCATCTTGGATCTTGAGCCGAAGCTCTTTGACCGTGGTCGATGTGGGGAGGTCCTGCAGGTGGATGCCGCCTTCGACCTCACTCGACGGCGACAGAACCCTCAAGTTAAGCGTCACCCTATCCTCGGCCATGTCGTCTCACTGGGCAAGTGGGAAGGGAAGGGGTGAGGAGGTTGTGGCTGGAAGTGCTGCGGCTGGTTTGTATGCGTTTGCGTTTGCGTTTGCGTTTACTGTGTACGCATACGTTGCAGTATTGCTGATATGGTCAGCGCGAGCTTGCCATCTGCAGCAGGAGCGCAATCGCAGTGGAAACAGAGCAATCGCAAGCAGTGGGCATGCAGCAAACGAGTCCACGCAGCGCTGCGACCAGAGCGTTTTCGGCTACAGTCCACGGTGAAGGTATGTAGTTTAGAACCTTGGAGCAGCTCGGACGCGACGTGACAGCGACAGCTCTCGGAGGTGCGGTGATCGCCGCAGAATGTCCGACGTCATCAGATCTCGGTCTGATTGGCCGACGAAATCGTGTCTGCGCTGCCCACACAACGCCTTCGCGTCATCCTTCTGTCCGCCATCTTTACACGATTGATTGTATCGTGTAAAGAGAAGAGCGACGTGAGAAAACATTGTAGATGCAGTAGACATGGCCTCGCCTTGCTCCCGCCAGCTCCTCCACGCATCGGTCCGCCGGCGACCTGCAGCCCTCCCACAGTGCGCCCGCGCCTCGCGCAACTTCTCGTCCTCGCGCCCTCTGTACGAGCAGCAGCACCGCAAAGAGTCCTTCCGGTCGCGGCTGGGCGCGGCGCTCGGCAAGACCAAGATCAAGTGGGAGCCCATCCCAATTGCGCTGGGAGTAGGCTTCCTAGGCGCATTCCAGCTGTATCGCATCCAGAAGAGAGAAAAGCACACCCAGACCGAGTTGGACAGAGGTGAGGATGTGGACCAGCAGGGACGGCCCAAGAAGCGAGAGAGGATACGGCCGAGTGGGCCGTGGACAGTGCAGGTCATGTCGACATTACCACTGAAGGCCCTCTCCCGCCTCTGGGGTAGATTCAACGAAATCGACATTCCCTACTACCTGCGAGTCCCCGGCTTCAAGCTGTACTCGTTCATCTTTGGTGTCAAGTGAGTTCCACGGTCCAGATGCACTGCATCTGAAGCAGAACTGATCGCATTGCAGCCTGGACGAAGTCGCCGAACCCGACCTGCACGTCTACCCCAACCTCGCCGCCTTCTTCTACCGCACCCTCAAGCCAGGCGCCCGCCCTCTCGACCCTAACCCCAACGCCGTGCTATCCCCCGCCGACGGCAAGGTCATCCAATTCGGCACCATCGAGCACGGCGAGGTCGAACAAGTCAAGGGCGTGACCTACAGCCTGGACGCCCTGCTCGGCTCCAACCGCCCCTCGAAACCCGAAGACAACATCGCCGACTCCCAGGTGCGCTCGCACACGCACCTCAAGACGCACAAAGACCAAGAAGACATCGTCCGCGCCGACGAGGAGTTCGCAAACGTCAACGGCATCTCCTACACCCTGCCGAACCTCTTCTCCGGCCCCTGGCCCAAGGGCGGCAAACCCGCCGAAATGCCCACCGACCAGTCCACCCCCTCCATCCCCTCCTCCGAAGCCGAAGTGCGCGCTGATCTCGCCCTCGCCGAGTCCAGCACGCCCTGGTGGGCGCCAGCCTCGCAAAAGACGCCCACAGCCCTGTACTACTGCGTCGTCTACCTCGCCCCTGGCGACTACCACCGCTTCCACTCCCCAGTATCCTGGGTCGTCGAGTCGCGCCGCCACTTCGCTGGCGAACTGTACTCCGTCTCCCCCTACCTTCAACGCACAATGCCGGGCCTCTTCACCCTGAACGAGCGAGTCGTCCTCCTTGGCCGCTGGCGCTGGGGCTTCTTCTCCTACACCCCCGTCGGCGCAACGAACGTCGGCTCCATCGTCGTCAACTTCGACCGCGAGCTGCGCACAAACAGCCTCACCACTGACACCGCCGCGGACCGCGCCGCCGAGCTGGCCGCCGCCCGTGGCGAACCTTACTCCGGTTTCGCCGAGGCGAGTTACGCAAACGCGAGTAGCGTGCTGGGCGGCCACTCGCTCAAGCGCGGCGAGGAGATGGGCGGGTTTCAGCTTGGTAGCACGATTGTGCTTGTTTTTGAGGCGCCGAAGGGCGTGAGGCCGACTTTGGATGAGGGGTATAAGGGTAAGCGGAATGGTGGGTTTGAGTGGAATATCGAGCAGGGGCAGAAGGTCAAGGTGGGCGAGGCGTTGGGCGTCGTGAGGGAGGTGAAATAAAATAGGATAGCGTAGTTATGAAAGTCGGTGCAGGTGTGGATATTTGCAGGTGGGTGCGGATGGCTATGTTTAGATACCACTGAGTTCGTTGTTGTAGGATAAATTACCGTCCATGTTAAGTTACACGCCACGAAGGAGATATCTAGCCAGAGAGGTCGGTTGTCACTTCGCTACAGAACATACGTTTGACACTGACATGGTATAGTCATGTGTCCATCTCCACACAGGGATGATGCAAGGAAGACTGATGCCGTCGCTGCAATCAGCGTCTCTCACCACTGGCCTCTAGCGCGGTGTGCTGCCTGCACCTTCCCAGGCTGTCAGTACCTTCCACAATCGCTCAGGCAACCTCCAAACCTGGGAAGGTTTTCTTACTTAGGTACGTCTGTTTCACCTTCTCTGCTGTTCCCGTCTTCACCTCACCATATGATACGTGATCAGGACTTCGCCGCTTGATCTTGTGACGCAACTACAGCCGGTGCAAGAGAGTGAACAACACAATCTTTAGCACGCGCCGAACTTTCATCTTCTTTTCGACTAGTGTGTTGTACTCTTTCTATTTAGCAGCCAGCACTTACGAGGCCGGCATTGTCAACACATGATGGTTACCACACGACAGAGCGGCGCAGACGACCTTGCCCCCTCTGCAAGGCTTCATTCTAGACACGCGAAGCAACGGAAGAATGTGACTAGCACACCAACAGAAAGCCCAGTAATACCTATCAGGGCCGAGGCTGAAGATGGGGATTTTGCTCGCGCTCTTTCATCTCTCGGACGAAGTCCTACAACAATCCCCATTTTTAAGCCGATCAACCCCATGAACGACTCATCCACACCTTCAACCAGAGCACCCGAACCCGTTCGGCAAAGTCCCAACACGCCTGGCAGCTCCCGTAACCCAATACCATTGACGGAAGATCCACCTCAAAGAAACCCTACAGGGAAAGACAACAGGCCTGTACCCCATATGTTTCAAGACAGACACAGCAAGCTGTACACGTGGAAGGCTCCACCGATTTCTTCATGGGCGCCAAAGCCAGCAGATGGAAGCACATTCACTGGCCACACAGGCCAGGATATGTATCGCATGCGCAAAGCAAAGATGGCCTGTCGATCACAGCAAGACGTTCCACCACAAATGGCACCCCCGACGAAGCATCGGATGGCCGTTCAGCAACAGATGGTTCTCCAGCAGCAGAGAGCTCTCCAGCAACAGAGTGTTCTCCAGCAACAGAGGGCCGTACCAGCAATCCAACATTCCGCCCCGCCCCCGATGAGATATTCACTGCATACGCTACCACCATTATCTGGACAACAGACACACACACGAGGATTGCAATATATCCAGGAGTACTCAGGATCGACGCGACGCAAGAGAAAGATGTCAGCAGACCATGACCAAGGAAGTGAACCGGGGTCAGGCTATATTGATCAGGACACCACCGTGGCACCACATATGTCAGCTTTCCAGCAAACATCCAGTGAGAATGCAAAAAAGATTCGACCCATTTTCTTCTTGCCAGATGTCCAGCTCCAGCTCGCTTCTATCATAGAGCGAGCCTCGCTTCTCACCTCGCTGCTACGGATGTACCCACAATCAACAGATCCGGATGGCTCGAGAAAGGAGATCGCCATGCTGACCTCTGTGCAGAGCCAGCACCTCGCCAACTGGCTGAACTTCGAGGACCGTCAGATGCGAAAACCACTGAACCCACACACACCTCAACCTGGCAGAAGGACTGGTAGTTTATTAGCCAAGTCACTGGAGCGTAAATCCGGTTCGAGCACCATGGTGGAGGTGGACCTAAGGAGGAGGCAAGACGACAAGATGAGACAGTTGTTTTCGGCAGACGCAGAGCACTGGCAGGATGGGTCGGGATTGAGCGTCGCTGATGTCTACGCGGAGACGGGCGTGGCTTCGGATCCTCCGTCAGAGGGCGATGATGGGACAGATGCGGAAGGGACAGCGGCAACGATTGCTTCGCCAACAAGAGACGTCTCGAGCGCGCGAGAGCAAGAGCAAAGCAAAACCTGCTCCCCCAGCCAAACCCGGCTTCCGACCGCCGAGGAGCATCCAGGAGTCCCTTCCGCCACAGAGAATGGACATCGCACAGAGTATCTTTGACCGGTTCAAGGGTCGCCTGGACAAGGACGCCTGGATGGCCTTCATCGACGTCTTGAAGACCGTCGCGAGGTGCGATAGCAAGAAGAGGTGGCTCACGCCGCTGCCACTGCCGCTGCCGCTGCCGCTGCCGCAGTTGTCGAGCGAGGAGAGCACCCGGGAGAAGCCGGAGAGGAAGCGTCAGTGAGGCTTGATTGCCCCCATTTATCGGCAAAGGCGACGAAACAAGCTACATGCACACACGGAAGGGAAGGGCATCACAGTGAGCCCCAACTCGGGAATTCGTTCACCGGTTCAGCTCCTGTACCCCAACGCAGCACGGACGGACAGATGGATATACTCGCCTCCAGCGCAGAGTCTCTTCTTCTCTCTCTCAACAAGAAAAAACGAATTCTTTTCGGGTATATCGTGTCTTTCGTGACCCCCCCCCCCCCCGGGATTCCTCTACTAAGCAAAACAAGCAACAACAACAACGACGACGACTTAGTTCCCCGCATTCCCGCGCTTCCCTCCCCTCTTCTTCCGATCAATATGCCCCTGCATGCTCTTCTTCACATCGCCCAAACTCCTCTTATTCTTACTCTTCGCCTTGCCCAGTGTCATCAAGAAGTTCTTCTTCCTCGCCTTCTCCGCATTCGTAGTACTCTTGCCCTCGCTCTCCTTCTTGGCCTTGCGCTTGGCGGTCGTGGACTGGTGGTTCGTCTCGCGGTCTGCCTTGGCCATTGCAATTTTCTCCTCTTTCGTGTTCTTCTTGCCCAGCCAGGCGGCGGACTCGATGGTGTCGGCGGTGATGGCCTCGTCGGCGTGGCGGGCGGCGATGGCGGCGGCGCGCTTGTGGGAGGGGAGGTGCGCGAGGGTGGCGGTCGAGGCTTGCAGCTCCTTGAGGGTTTTCAGGTCGGCCGGGGTGAGGATGGTGGTGGTGAGGAGCTTGTTGATCTGGGCCTGCTGGGCGGCGAGCTCGGCGGCTGCGTCGTGCTTCTGCTCCGCGGTGGGGGCGAGTTTGGCCTTCTTGGCCGCCGGGGGGGCGTCCTTCTTCTTCTCCTTCTTGTCGGCGGCGTCCTTCTCGTCCTCGCTGTCCGAGATGACAATGTCCTCGCCGTCGCTCTCGACGTTGATCCACCCCTCCTCGTCGCTGTCGCTGTCGCTCTCCGCCTCCCACTTCTTCCAGTCCTCGGCGGCCTCCTGCTCGTCCAGCTCGCTGTCGCCGTCGGTGCCGTCGGGATCCAGGCCGGCTGCCTCGCGCTTGCGGCGGCGCTCCTGCTCCTTGTAGCCCGCGAGGAGCTCGATGCCGTCGATGCCGCCGACCACCTCCTCGCCGTACCGCTGCTCCTTGATGGTCCCCGCGCGGATCCCCATGGCCGCGTCCTTGCCGCGGTCGCGCTTGTGCAGCAGCTCGGCGCCGACTTCGCGGTAGAGCGACAGGAGGCCTTTGGCGGCCATCATGGTGCCTTTGTCTTTGGATTTGCGGTACTAAGCACACGTCACGTTAGCATGGTGGGTATAAGCGGGTGGGGAGGGGGGGGGGGTTGGAGAGAAAGGAACGTACCATGACCAGATCCTGCAGCAGTGTGTCCGTCATGGCGAGCGGCTGGCGCACGCAGATCTCGCGGATGGCGTTGAGACCCGCGGCGGCGACCTCGGACGCCGAGGCCTCGGAGACGAACTCGTTGGCGATCTTCTGGACCAAAGGCTCCAGCACGTCCGGCGGCACGTAGCTGTGCGTCGCCTGCGCCAGACACGCCAGGTAGCTGGTGACGCTCGCCTGGCGCGGGGTGAGGTGCTTGAGGAAGTACGAGTAGAGCGATAGCACGGTGAGCTTGTGCAGACCGACCAGCCTGGAGACGAGCTGCAGCACGAGCAGCCTGGTCTCGAGCTGCAGCTTCGCCTTTGTGTTCTGCACGTGCTTTGCGAACAGCGACTCTGCGAAGCCTTGCGGGTCGTGCAGCAGGTGGAGGGCGGAGAAGTTGAGGGGGTGCGGGGCGTTCTTCTTCTTCTCCTTCTTCTTGACCTGGGCGGCGGCCTTCTTGAGATCGCGCGCCTTCTTCTTGGTCTTCTTGTTGATGCCCGCCTGATGCCTCAGCTTGGCCATGTCCACGTCTTCCTCGTCGCTGCTGTCGTCGGCGGCCTCCTCGCGCTCCTTGTCGCCGCCCAGGAAGAAGCGCACGCCGCCCGCGATGACCTTCTCGTTCTCGCTCAGCGCAGCCAGGCGCATGACCTCGACGGCGCGAGCGTCGGTCCAGATCTGCTTCTTCCACAGCTCGCGGGTGATCTTGACGGCCCACAGGCCCTTGGGGGACTCCTTGTCCGACTCGAGCAGGTTGTAGAGCACCGTCTGGATGGTGCGGTTGAGCTTGTGGTTTGTGGTCTTGACGTTGGACGAGCGCAGGTCGGAGAGGATCTTGGTGAAGAGCAGGGCGCGCAGCGACTTGGACGGGGTGGCGATGAGGACGGGGAAGAGGGTGTTGAGCAGGCTGACCGAGTCGATGACGTCCTTGTTGCGCAGCAGGCACAGGCTGCCGACCATCTTGTCGCGCAGCTCGTACTCGAGCACGGCGTGGTGCTGCAGGAGCATCTGCTGCAGGTCGTTGGCGAAGCCGCCCGTCAGGTCCGGGTACAGGTCTGCGACGTGCGAGACGAACTCGATCAGGTCCTTGAGGTCCGAGAGCCCCGTGCCCTGCGTGGACGGGTTCTGCAGGAACAGGTCGCGCAGCGTCTCGTACTGCTGCCACTGGTTGCTGAAGTCGTCGCGGTAGCTCTGCGGGTCGCGCTTGATCTTGAAGCGGAGCGCCGCATGGTCTGCCTCGATCTTCTCGAGGGCGCCGACCTTGCGCTTCATGTTGGGTGTGCAGAGGGGGGTGGGGTGAGGGCTGAGGAAACGAACGCGAGGTCGTCCAATTCTCCCACTGCAGAGGTCCTACTAGTCTATAGAAATAGAATTGAATAGGTATGCAAGCCCAAGCCTCTCGAACTTTTTTGGGTGGACCCTGGCCGGTCGGTGTCTGCAACCGCCGATGTGGATCTGATTAGATGGATGTGGAGGAGCTTGACTTGAGCTTGGACCCGTCGATTCTTTTCTGGCGACAGGCCGCCGACGCCGACAGCTACATCAGATACGGATTCGTCCCACATCACAGCACATCACATCGCCCAACTGCAACGCCCCCTTTCCTTTCTGTCCCCGGCGTCACTCGTGCAGGCTCGCATTGCGCCGCTCTGCATCACGACCGTTACTCTGCGACAGCAATCCAGCAACGCGTCGCGTAGAGCCCGGGCCGCCGCCCGCCGTCGCCCAGCATGACGACCTTCTCCTCCATGTCGCTGTACGCCCTGACGGTCAAGCAGCCGTCGGCCACCCAGGACGCCATCTCCGGCGACTTTGTGGGCAACGGCAAGCAGCAGATCCTGACGGCCAATGGCTCGCGCCTGACCATCCTCGAGGTGTCGCGGCGGCAGAAGGGCTTCCAGGAGCTCTACTCGCAGGACGTCTTTGGCATCGTGCGCCGCATCGCCAAGTTCCGCGTTGCTGGCGGCACAAAGGGTACGTCACGCTCCGTCTGTCCCCGCTACGAGCCAGCTTAGTGATTTTCCAAAGCAGCCCCCCGACCCTGTGCTGTGCTGTGCTGCGCTGCGCCGTGCTGAGCTGAGCTGTGGCGGACTGCGGCAGGACAGGACAGGACAGGACGGGACAGGACAGGCCTGCAACGGAGATTGCTGTGTTGTGCCGTGATTGAGAACCTGCGCTGACGGAACAGACCACATTGTCATCACCACCGACTCGGGCCGCATGGTCACCTACGAGTACGTGCACGACGAGAACACGTTCAAGACGCTTCACTTCGAGACATATGGCAAGTCGGGCATACGGCGCGTCGTGCCCGGCGAGTACCTGGCCGCCGACCCCAAAGGCCGCGCCGTCATGGCCGCTTCGACGGAGAAGAACAAGCTCGTCTACGTCCTGACCCGCCACGGCCAGACCGACATCGCCATCTCCTCGCCGCTCGAGGCAAACAAGCCGCAGGCGCTGGTCTTCTTCCTGCTGGGCCTGGATGTGGGCTACGACAACCCCATGTTCGCGACCCTGGAGGTCGACTACTCGGCCTCCGAGGCCGACCCCACCGACGAGGCGTACAACGACATCAAGAAGGAGCTGGTCTACTACGAGCTCGACCTCGGTCTGAACCACATTGTGCGCAAATGGGCCGAGCCCGTCGACCGCACAGCGAACATGCTCTTCCGCGTCCCGGGAGGCCCCAACGCCCCCAGCGGTGTGCTGGTCTGCGGCGAAGACAGCATCACATACCGCCGCATCTTCAACAACAAATCGAGCGTGCGCCGCCTGGCCATTCCGCGCCGCGAGGGACCCACAGAGGACCCCAACCGCAAGCGGACCATCGTCGCGGGCACCCTGTACTCGCTGAAGGGCGGTGACTTCTTCTACTTGCTCCAGACCGATGACGGCGACCTGTTCAAGCTCACCATCGAATCTGTCGACGGCGCAGTACAGAAGCTCAAGATCAAGTACTTTGACACAATCCCAGTCGTGACGAGCATCTGCATCTTGAGGGCTGGTTTCGTTTTCGCTGCCTGCGAGTCGGGCGACAGGATTCTCTACGAGCTGGAGTCGCTCGGCGACGAGACTGACGACCCCCTCTTCGACAGCAATCAGTTCCCCGTGGACCCTGAGGCCGCCTTCGCACTGCCCTTCTTCAAGCCACGCGCCCTGACCAACTTGACCGCCATCGAAACCATCCCCAGTCTGAACCCCATCATGGGCATGGAAGTCGCTAACCCAGCGCTGGAAGACGCGCCCCAGATCTACACCATCAACGGCGCGGGTGGTCGCAGCACCTTCCGGACTACAAGAAACGCCCTGGAAGTGCTAGACCTCATCGAGTCGAAACTGCCTCAGAACGCCTCCGAAGTGTGGACCACGAAGCTGACATCAGAGGACGAGACCGACACGCTCATTGTTATGTGTCTGCACAGCAGGACCTTGGTTCTGAAGATTGGCGAGGACGTTGAGGAGGCAACGAATACCGGCTTCCTGGCAGACACCAACACCCTGGGTGTCCAGCAGTTCGGAGAAGACTGCATTATCCAGATCCATCCCAAGGGCATCCGCCACATCCAGGGCATCTCTTTCCCCGACGACGATGCGAACGCAACACACGCTAATCTGACCGACTGGCAGCCACCAGCACACAGGACCATCGTTGCTTGCGCTACCAACAACCGCCAAGTCGCCATTGCGCTCAGCTCGGGTCAGATCCTGTACTTCGAGTGCGACTCGGACGGCTCGCTCGCCATGGCAGAGGAAGAAATCGCGCTGGACAGCACCATCAACTGTCTGACCATCCCCGATGTACCAGAGGGTAGCGTGCGAGCCTTCTTCATGGCAGTCGGCTGCAGCGACCAGACCGTGAGGATCTTCAATCTGAGTCCTGACATGGAAGGCAATATCCTGCGGAGCATCTCCGTCCAAGCTCTCACCTCGCCACCAAGCGACCTGACCATCAACATGATGTCTGACAAGTCCCCCCGCGGATTCAGCCAGTATCTCCACATTGGTCTGCGAAGTGGTGTGTACATCCGCTCTGTCTTGGATGAGATGACTGGCGATATCGGAGACACTCGCAGGCGTTTCCTTGGCCCTGAGCCCATCAAGTTTGCCAAGGTCACTGTCGCTGATGAACCTGCCGTCATAGCCATGACCTCGCGGCCGTGGCTCGGCTACACTCACCCCCGGACTGGCGTTTTGCAGCTGACGCCTCTGAACTATATTCCTTTCAAGTCCGCCTGGAACTTCGAGGGCACGCAGTTCAAGGGCATCATCTGTGTGAGCGCCGCTGAATTACGGTACGTACACTTGTTGTTTCGCCTTTCTTGACTGCAGTGATGATACTTGTACCCCTTAACAACTGTGTGGGCCAAATTCAATATTCCAATTGTTCCTGCTGATATGCAGTCTACCTTTTTCTCACGACATGGCAATATCTCTTTAGGAACATTGGCTGACTGTTGACAGAATCTTCACCTTCAACGACCTGACGGACAACACAACTTACGAGACAATACCCCTGAAGTACACCCCCAGGAAGATGGTCGGCCAGCACGAGCAGGGTCTCTTCTACGTCATCCAAAGCGAGAACAACACACTCAACGATGCCACACGGCAAAACCTCATCAAGGATGCCAAAACAAAGGAGGGCGGTGCCCCAACAGAGAACGGCGCTGGTGATGAGATGGAAGTTGATGGCGAGGCAGCTGGCGACGAGCTTCCCGCAGTCGATTTCGGCTACCCACGCGTGCCTGGCCGATGGGCGTCCTGCATCCAGGTCGTGGACCCCGTCACTGAAAAGGCGGTAACACACACGGTCGACCTGCCCACAAATCAGTCCCTCGTCAGCCTGGCCTTGGTCTACTTCGAAAGCCGCGGGGAGGATGCCTTCCTCGCCGTTGGCACCGCCAAGGACCTCACCTTCACACCATCCTACAAGTTCTCTGGCGCGTCGATACAAATCTACAAGATCTCCCCCACAGGGCGAGAGCTCGAGTTCTTCCACGAAACCGAGGTCAGTGAGCCGCCGCTGGCTCTGCTCGCGTTCAAGGGCAAGCTCCTCGCGGGCATTGGGCGCAACCTGTGCCTGTACGACTGCGGCATGCGTTCGCTGCTCCGAAAGGCGCAAGCGACAAACTGCGTCAGCAACCGCGTCACAGAAATCAAAACCCAAGGTAGCCGCCTGGTGGTCTCAGACCAAGCCGAGAGCGTCACGTACGTCGTGCACAAGGACCAGGTTCACCCCAACCGCCTCATCCCCTTTATCGACGACACCGTCTCCCGCCACACCTCCGCGACCGAAATGCTCGACTACGACACCACCGTCGGCGGCGACAAATTCGGCAACATCTGGGTCGTCCGCTGTCCGCAGAAGGTTTCCGAGTCGTCCGACGAGAGCCCAGACGGCTCGGACCTGTTGGTCGACAAGAGCTACCTGGGCGGCACGCCCAACCGCCTGGACCTGATCACGCACTACTTCGCCAACGACATCCCCATCTCGATCCAGAAAACCGTGCTGCTGAGCGGCGGCAACCGCGTCATCTTCTGGGCGGGCCTGCAGGGCACGCTGGGCGCGCTGATCCCCTTCGAGTCGCGCCGCCAGCACAAGATGTTCCAGCAGCTGGAGCTGCAGCTGCGGGCGGACGACGCCCCGCTGTCAGGCAGGGACCACCTCGCGTACAGGAGCTACTTCGCCCCCGTGAAGAGCACCATCGACGGAGACCTCATCGAGAGGTTCCTCGTGCTGGGCAGGGATAAGAGGGAGAGCATCGCGGCGCAGCTTACGGGCGCGGAGTGGACGCCCGGGATGATCGATGAGGCGATTTGGAACATGAGGGGGTTGTATGTGTTTTAGCTGTGAGGGGTTTATGTCTTTGTGGTCAGGAGGAAAGGTGGTATTGTGTGGTGCACTGCGGCATGTAGTTGATACCCTTAAACAGATCATTTGCAAGCCCCCCCCCCCCCTCTCTCTCTCTCTCTCTCTCTCTCTCTGCGCTTTCTCGCCTCGTTCGTCACTCACACACTCAGCATAGCCCTCAGCTTAGCCAGTTCCTCGCCGTCGCGGCCCTCGTCCACGACGCGATCGACCGCCCCGTCGTCCCACGCGTAGCCGTGCCAGAGCAAAACCCCGACGTCGCGCATCAGCCGCAGCTCCTCCTGCCTGTGTCCGAGCTCTGGGACGAGGGCTACGAGCGTGTTGTAGAACAGCTCCCGCAACTCTGGCGCACAGGGGCCGTACCGATACACCCACGCCATCCCGCCATCCCGTGGCTCCGAAACCAGGGCGCCCAGGAGGTGCTCGAGGCCGTACAGACAGGTCCCAAACGGCAGGGGCTCGGCTTCGGCCCAGTCGACGAGGCCAGTGATGGTCCACGTGTCGTCGTCGACGAGCACGTTGGAGGGGATCAGGTCGCCGTGGGTCAGCACGACGGGGTAGTCATGTACACTCTGGATCCTGTCCAGCTTATCTCTCGCTTCGGCGCGCAGCCACCCGTCTGGAAGCTCCGCCGCGAGCTGCGCCAGCTTGGGCGCAATCCGCGACCCCACCCTGCCCGTACAGAGCGGCAGCATCGCCCTCGCGCCCTCGAAGGAGCGCGGCACCGACGACGGCAGGACGCCGCTATCCCTCCT
The DNA here is from genome assembly GCA_002116315.1 of Epicoccum nigrum. Classification (NCBI taxonomy): domain Eukaryota; kingdom Fungi; phylum Ascomycota; class Dothideomycetes; order Pleosporales; family Didymellaceae; genus Epicoccum; species Epicoccum nigrum. The sequence goes on along the minus strand of KZ107845.1, from coordinate 378,554 downwards.
TCCCAACCCCTTCTTCCCCTTGGGCCAGCTCCGCGCAACAACCCCCGCAAAACTCACAACCAACGCCCTGCTGCGCTCAGCCAGCCTCCCAGCTCCCCCCGCGTCTCCTCCACGCATCATCAAAACCGACAGCGGCGTACCCCCCACCCTCCCCATCTCCCACCCGCCAAGCCCCCGCGGCAACCGCACCCCCACCGCGCGCACCTCCGGCGCAACCGCCCCGTACACCTCCCTCGCCGCCCGCGCCACCTCCTCCCGCAGCGCGTGTCGCGCTACCCGGATCTGCACCACCAGCTGCTGCTGCTGCTGCTGCTGCTGCTGCCGCGGACTCAGCAGCAGAGTGTAGCTGCACAACCCCTGGTGCTCGTGCTCTTCCATCCCGTAGCCCGGGTACGTCCGCTGCAGGGCGGCGAGGCACGCCGACCGGTCTGCTTCTGTGAGGTGCGCGCGGGTCCAGAAACTCATGGTTGGCGAGGATTTGGGGGGGAAGGAAGGGAAGAAAAAGGGGGGTGCTGGTGCTGGCGTGATTCCTGCTCCCCGCCCGCGAGAGACCTAGTGTGAGATTGTTGTATTATATTATCTGTTCTGGGACAGCAGTGTGGGAGGTGGGAGAGACGGAGACGGGGGGGGGGGGGCGTGAGTCGGGGTGCTGACGCCCGCTGGGGGGTTTCGTTCAAAAGGCCCATCTGCGTCTGCGTCTGCGTCTACGTCAGCGCGGCGGGGCATTGCTGGATCAAGGGCGCCTTGGGGATGGCGAGCTCGGCTGGCGCGCGACGGGGTGCGAGATGCTGTACTGAGAGAGAGAGAGAGAGGGGGGGGGGGAGGGGGGGCATCATGTGTGGTGTCTCTAGCGCGGGAGCCCTCGTGTACCCTACCTACCTACCTACCTACCTACCTACCTGCCTGCCTGCCTAATGTATTGTATCGCATCGCACGAAAGCACATGCGCGCCCGTGACGGGGCTCTGGCTGGGTAGTCTAGTCTAGTCTAGTCTAGCCATTGACCTGACCGACGCGCCCGGTTTGCAAAGCAAGGTGGTGCGGGGGAGGCCCGACTTAGCTCGTTCACCAGACTAGATCGGGACATGCGTGCTCATGCGCATGCGTGTCAGACGCGCTCGTGCCTGCTTATGCCCACGTTGGTGTTGATGATGCCGAGGGAAGACGCCGGCAGCGCGGTCACGAGCGTGATATCTACCACTGCAATAATAATAGTAATAATAATAATAACAATTTAAAAAAAAAAGGGGGGGGGGGGGCGCATGTGAATGTGAACAGCGGTGTATATCGAGGTATTAGGTATCATAGACTATCAATTTTTATAGGTTCCATAATAGCACGGGGCGCGACCCGACTCTACTGTACTGTACTGTAGCTTGGCCAAGTCGCGAACATGGGCGGAACATGTTGCAGTTGAAAAACAAACGCGTCGTATACGTACACTAAAAGCCCAGCTCGGTTCGTGCGTATGCAGGTGGTATCATATCATGGCAAGCAAAACTCCCCTTTCTCCCCTTTCCTTCCTTCAACATGAATGAACGAACGACAGCCCCCGCGTTCACTTCATGGGGCTTTCTTTACCACAGCGCCCACGCTGCCAGAGCAGCAGCGAGGGTGGTCAGCGAAGAGCTGGAGAGGAAGGGGGCGGCGTTGGCTGTGTTCTGCGCGGGCGCGCTGGTGGTGCCGGACGCGCCGGCGCCCAGCGTCGCGGTGCCGGATGCTGCGGCGGAGGAGCCTGAGCTGGTGCCAGAGCCGCTGCCGCTGCCGCTGCCGCCCGTGGTGCCAGAGCCGGTGCCAGAGCCTGAGCCGCTGCCGGCAGCCTGGCCGGGGGAGAGGTTCTCGGTCGCCTTTGCGGCGAGCGCAGAGAAGGCGGACATTGTCTTTTCGCCTGAGGCGGGACTGTTTGATCCAGGTCAGTTGAACCGTCGTGATGGGTGAAGGGAGGGTTTGGAGAGGGGGGTTGTGGCTTACGCATTGATGGCCCCGACCATGCCGCCCTGGCAGTGCTTGGCCTGCGAGCAGTAGAACCAGATGGGCTTGCTGTCCGGGACGCGGATGGTGTAGGTCAGCAGGGAGGAGTTCCCGGGCGCCGCGGCGGTGGGCATGAAGCCCGAGAAGAAGGCGTCGGTCTTGTTGGTCATGATGTTTTGGATGGGGACGCAGGGGTTGTCGAAGGTGGATTGGACGACCGAGTGGTTCTGGGGGTTTGTTGGTTAGAAGAGGGGGTTAGGGGGGGGGTTGGTGTAGACGTACCTTGGGGTGGAACTGGAACTGGACCATGTCGCCGGCGTTTGCCTTGATGTTGTTGGGGAAGAAGGCGAGGGAGCCATTTGGCCCGCCGACTTGGATGGTGTGGGTGACGAGGCTGCCGGTCGCGGCTGATGTCGAGCCGGATGCGGTGGATGTGGAGTTTGTGGTGGAGGTCTTGGTCTCGGATGCTGTGATGGATGCGGATGATGCTGAGGACTGAGCTGCGGCGAAGCCAACCAGGGCTGAGATGAGGAAGGATTTCGAGAAGTACATGATGGCGATGTGTTTCGATAACGTCCAAGGGGAATTACTAGTATGCGAGTACGTGGATGCGTAAGAGTGAGTGTGTATAGGCGACTAGCGCTCTGTGAAGCTGGACTAGCCAGATATTAAGAATTGAAGAAGACCGTAAAGGCGAAGAAGATGAAGAGATGAGAAAGAAACGCAGCGACAGAAGCGGATGTGGAGTAGAAAGAGTGCCTGAGGAGTGGGCTGAAGGATCTTTAAGGCATTGAACTCGGCTCCGGAATGTTGACAGGCTGCGTTTTGCATAGCCGTCGCCGTGGCGGTTAGTAGCTATTCCGATACATCATAAGCGTTCTGCGACGTGATGGAAGCTGTTCGTGCTTCAGCCTCATGTACCCTGTCACTGAGGCTCGCAGCGCGCAACAATCCACCATTAGCAAACACGCTGCACGACCTACGATATGATTGAGTCGCACAGAAGTGTGCGACTAATTCCTTACTATAGAGTATTAAAATGTCTGTTGCGGTATGATTGCGCAGTCCTTGGTAACCACGGTTGTGTTGTTTTCGTGAAGTAGCCTGGGTGGTGAGTGCGCGAAGCACTCCATGTTCCAGACGTGTTTGAGCGCACCCCAGCCGAGCAACGTCAACATCTGGGCGCCGGCTTGCGGTGAGCCGTTCATGGACGGTTCACCTAAGGCCGTGATGAAATCTTAAAAAGACACACATTAGAAGAGTGACATGTCGCGTGTTTCTGAGCCGGCACGGTCTATCTTGCACAGCCAGCACTAGCAAATGTTGTTGCGGTGTTCATATTCGGGCCTCTTTCGCTCAGCTACCGACTCCATAGCATGCATGCTTTGTTCGACTTTTAGGCTGTCTCGCTGCCCAAATATGGATTTGGAGGCTTGTTTGGATCTGCTGTACCTCGAGCTCTATCCTGTCTCGTTTCGTGTCGCACATCCTCAACACCTTGACCGCCTGGTAATCGCCACAGAGAAACCTGGTGACCGGCATAGTGCCAACATGCTCCAGGAGGCGTAGTTCGACAGACGGTAGCTTGGACCAATTCTAGCAATGGCTCATACGCTTCGTGGCAATACACACGTGCCCATAGTATGACACTTTCAGTCCAGCCAGCCGCGTCAACGGCGAAATTCTTGGACGAATTCGATCCTCGCCTATGTCTGCGCGCACGCTGCCAGGGGTTGATTGCACGATGATCTTCTCATCAGAAGTCCAATACCAGCTGCGGAGCCAGCTTCTCTAGGTCCTCGACCTGCAAAAACCCGTCCGATATGCCATCGTTCCTTGCTGACCTCGCCCGCTCATGCTTCGCTCTCGCAAGGGCCTCTCTGACGAAGATCTCCACATAGCGTCCCGTCAACGCCATTGCGCCCTTTTGTATCTGTGTACTCTGGTCCTCAAAGTTCTCATGTAGCAGCCGCGCAAGCAAAGGCGCGGGAACTGGGTGTGCTGTTGTCAGCGGCTCGACAGTTCTGGTGGGCTGCGCCGCTGGTGCATCGTCCATAACATCGTCGCTGAAGGCATCGAGCTCGTCTTCTTCGACGTCTTCCTCGTCTGAAGATATGATTGTTGTTGCTGGCTGGAATCCGGCTTTGGCTGTGGGCTTTGTCGACGCGGCCTTTGCGCGTGATGCAGTTGCTGTCGAGGCTTTTTTGGGCGCTGTCACCGGTTGCGGAGGCTTGAACTGCGGTCCTTTGCGCGTGGTAGCTTCCCCGCTTGCTTTTTTAGGCGGCATCTTGAGATCACGTCAGGTTTAGGTTGGAGTGGTGGATCTTGTCAGCATTGTGGTGGGGAGAACTGAACCCTCGACGCGTTGCCGCGGAGAGTCAACAAGCAGGCACGTCACGCCATCACATGCAGGGTACAACCAGCAACCAGCAACCACCATGACTACAACGACAACTGCTTCTCTGGTCCGGGTGATTTACGTAGAGTATCGGAAATAATAGATGAACTGATATTGCTCAATCACGCTGCATCGACCACACAGCCTTGGATGTTTCTATTCCAAGCAAGTGATGCAATGCAGGTACAGCGGATGCATCCGCATGCACGGAGCTGGGGCGAAGCAGCACGCTCGCGGCTCCGGTTATACTGCCTCACTGCCCCACAACTACCATGCAGGTCAGCGGTCTGTATGTATCCTTAATCACCGGTAGCTACATGTTCGCCGTCGTTCATCAACTGGTGTTCTATTTCCAGGGTACTGGGCGGGAGATCATAATACCACCACCCGGTAATTATCAATCCTTCGCTACAGACTCCAGAGAACAGTGCACCTGCTAAGCTTTCTCGCCCAACGTTGGCCATCTGCCATCAGCCTACTAACCTTCTCGTATCACGCGGGCTGTCCCGTCACGGTGATAGCGGCACAACAACCCTTCAAATGAACGGCGATGCTAAAGGTTAAGCAAAGGTTAAGGCTCAGATGCACGATCGTGGACGCTTGTGGCGTAAACGGGCTTAGGCGCGCAGTTTCAATAAAAACCGTTTGGACCCAATCGACGCAGAATGACGACAACCAGTATGGAAGCAGGCGTGCTTCCAGACTTCAGAGCCGGCGTGAGGGCTACTATAGTGCGTTGTTACACAGCAGCGCGCATCAAGTTTTCATTTCGAAAAGGGTTTGACATGCGCTGTGCCGTACTCTGTACCACTCCACAGGTTGTACGAACCAAGCAGAATTTCGAGAGGGATCCGGGCTGCATGAGCATTGCAATGAACATGTGCACAGTCAGGCGTGCTGTAATGTCTACAAAACAACGCAGTCGGGGATGAGGCCAACTTTCGATACTCTGACCCTGGACTAGCTTCTACGTCTGCGTTGGAGCATGATAGCTCAAGATACACGACGGGAACACATGTCAACTCGCACCTATACCTGCAACCAGGATAGCAGCTTCCTAGTTGGGCGAGTCAACGGTCAGAGAATGTAACTCCCGTAGCTGTCACGCCTGACGTTAAGGCTACCTACATAGTCACAAAGGATGCCTGTAACCTTGTACCTGCATTCGAGGCGAGATGAACGATCACCGGTCAATTCGACGGGGAGACGCGCAGAATCATAGCGTCACTCAATGGTGACGCATGTGGAGAGGGGATTGTACTCAATTCCGTGTCTAGGCGTTTCTTCGTGATGATGCTGGGAGGTCACAGAATGCGAGGGTGAGCTCCTTTTCGGCTCAGTGCCGGATTGACAGACGTGTGCAACCTGATCATCTGGAGAAATGATCACGGAGGACCACAGCGTCCCCACAATGCTGTGTGAGGCTGGCAGGTCTGAGTACAGCAGGGTGACACCTACGTTGGCGTCCAGACGACAATGTTGGACGAGAACCACCGTCCTGAACAAAATTGCTCCTGAGATCCAGGGATCTCTAGACGGCGTTGGCGCGAAGGATGCGAGGCCAGCCTCGACACCAATTGGCGGGGTATGGTATGAGGATTGGACACACCGGAGAGTTTGTTTTCGAAGCTACGAGTCACGGCTACAGTAGGTAGGTAAACGGCTTCAGCGGTGTGCTGGGCGGCTCTCAAGGTCAAGGGTCAGGCAGCACTCATGTCGGACGATATTCTGCTTGCAGCTTCAAGTGGACCCAGGGCATCCGCTGGACGGTTCCAATCCAGAGACTCGACTTTTCTTTGACGAGTGGAGAGCTGTGCTTGCGCACCGTTCATCCGCTGGAGCCGACCCGTCAGCTGTCTCTGCGCTGCACTTTGCTTTGCCAGCTGCAGAACACAGGTGGCTTGAGTGAGGGGAGGGAGGGGGAGGCTGATGGGCAGTTGATTCCCGAGTGCTAATTCGGTATTGCACTCTAGAGTCTAGCGTGAGGCTGCTGAGGCGGCGCGGCGGCGGCGATGCGCGACGCTGAGACGCTCTGAAGGCAGCGAAGCGCGGGGACTTGGCTTCTGTCGGCCTCCGTACCCCAGCAAGCCACCCACAAAGACAGACAAGGGCGGCCGCGCATAGCCCGACTTATGCATGTCTCGAAAGCGAAAGGCGCGTGATGGAAACACACCCCTGCTCGCTGGCGTCCCAAAGCGGTTGCACTGCTCTTCACCGGGACCAGACCGTCGTTCTGATGGTAGTCTATATATCGCAGAGTGGTTGCGCTACTGGCTGCTCCCCCAAAGTCGTCCCTGCCTCTGCCTCTTGTGGTTCATTCTTGCACCTCTCCGCAGGTCGCCCACGCCGCTAGCAACCACTGAGACGCTTCCTCCCATACAGTCCATATCATCCCGACTCTCCTCCGCCCGCCAGACCTGCTTCCAAACTCGTGTCTTTGAGCAAGGTCGCCGCCGTCTGACCAGCAGTCCCTGATAAGAGCCGTCTTACGCACAGATATCGCATTCAACCTGAGATCAGCGCTTCAGGTGGCACAAACCAGCTACCATCCATATCTAGCGAATCCCAACCCTAGGGATACACCTCTGGAATTCGCGGCGCCCCTCACCAACCAAACAAACATCCGCAGCGCCAGACCTTGAATCCTTTTATATTTCTTCAGGACCTGCCATGCCTCACTCCATCAACACATCCACATCCACAGCCACAGGACCCAAGATGTCGCGGCCTTCATCCACCTCAACCTACTCGGCATCCAATGCAAACGCAAACGCAAACGCAAATGCCTTCCCGAGGCAGGCTGGCGCCACCCTTCTTGCACCCGAGCCCGACAACACTCAATTGACATCGCCATCTCAGCTGTCCTTCACATCGTCGCCGCGATCAGTTCTCGACGCGCCTGCATTCGACGAATCAAGATTACAGCCCGCCAGCGCCAACACTGCACGACCCTACTCTCGCCAGCGCGCCCAGTACTACGAGGAGCAATTTTCCTACAAGGAGGGAACCACGTCAAACGCTCGCGACCGCGTTACGAAAGATGCACCCATTGTTGCAGAGCTGAGGACCAATGTGATTGTATGTTGCTAATCTCGACGGCGCCCCCACTGTTCATGCATGCTAATCGCCGCACAGATCAAGGATGAATACACCCTTGTCACCGACCTTTCACACCATCTTTCGACTCGTTATCAGAAACCCGAAACATCCATCATGATAACGGTCAACCACTCAGCGTGTCTGCTCCTTGGTGGCTCTTTCGAGCCTACCTACATTCTCACAATCAATGCATTGCCTGTGCAGCTGCAGCCAACACTCAATAAACGCAATGCAGCCATGATCCAGAACTTCATGACTGAATCCATTGGCGTGTCGATCGATCGCGGTATTGTCAAGTTTGTCGCGATCCAGGAAGAGGCTCTGGCGATGAATGGCATGACCGTCTTGGGCGAGATTGAGAACCTGGAGCGCTCCCAAGCTGAAGAGACGGGCACGAGGCCCAAGACCTCTCGCCGTTCCGGCGTCTCCAAGGCAAAGAGCAGCATCTCGCTTTCACGCAAGACATCCAAGGCTAACACCAAGGGGAGAACAGTCACCCCTCCGCTTCCTAGCCCTGGGCCACTCGATTCCGGAATAGCTGTCAACGAGAAGGGCGTGCAGGAGAACGCTTCCACAGAGCCTGTGAGCAAAAGCATCAGCCACAAGCAATCAGAGCCGATCATGTCCAAGTTCAGCCATAAGTACACCACAAATCTGGTCCCACCGCCTATTCCTGAAAGCAAGACAGCGAAGCACACCATGCCGAAGCGCAAGAGTCTAGTCAACTTCTTCCGCCGACAAGCGGCTTAGGGAGTGCGACGCGAATTTCTACATTCCTTATGTTTATTGAGTACATTTCACGAGCAGATTCAGGTTTACCAAAAGTCCTACCTCGTCAATAGCACAGTCACGCGCGATAGCGTTGGCGCCGCCATCAGCCTGGTTGGGATTGTGAGACAGCTGAAGGCGTTGCATACTCAATCCGGGATTTTTTCTTTGTTGTTTTGTCGGACTCCGCATATTATCACAGCTCAATATTGGCATCGCAGGCGTTTTAGGGCTGGTAGTGACACACTGCATTAGGGCGCTAGGACACCACGTTGGTGGATCTACATTTCTTCATTATACCCGTCACGGCGTTTCTCTCTATTCGAGGATGAGTTGCCTCGTCACATACAATATAATCATCTCATGCCGAAATTCACGTTCCTCTCTCTTGCTCAGTCAACCGTTATCGGCCAAGAACGATGCACAACGAACGCTCCAGACCATCCCATTGTGGCTGAAGCCGTCGACACTAGACCAAACGCCTTCACCTATTGTCGGCTTGGTCGCGCACACCGGTCTCTACCGTTGGAAAGTGTGTGTCTCGACGCTCAGGGATCTACCCAGTGAGAGCTTGACACCTTATCAACCACGCGCACGCGCAGTGTCGGCCTCACCAGTAGCGTATTGTGGAGAGCTGAGATATCTAGCGCTGCGGCGCTGCCGTCTTTTTGTATGCTAGAGCAAACTTCGGCCAGTCCCTGCTGCACTGCTGAGCTAGCGAAGCGCGGGTACCCATCGCCAAGACGGGTCTCACAGCATTCGCAATGTCGATACGTGTAAGGCTGGACTTCGACTCCTGGATCCGAAATCCCAGTTGCTTTTTCACATTTGTTCGGAACGTTGGAGACCTCCTTTTCAAAGTGCATCATCATCGAGAGCTGGTCTGTGAGCACCGCGGCGGCACAATACGAACAAGTTCCAATCGTCGATGCGCTGTCTGGCTTTTCGCGCTCTCGCATACCCGATATGCCCCAAATCCGGCAATGTGACACGCCAACTGATGTTGTAGATTACAAGCTATGCCAAGGTCATCAAGCCGTGCGCATACCATGCGTTGGACGTACTCGACCAGCTGTTAAACTCCGCAAACCTGAAATTCGATATCGGGGAATCGATATATCAGGCAAATAGCGTAGGGGTAGGTGTCCATATCCTACGGCGAAAAGCAGGCTCGAGTGCGATTACGCGAGTCGTTGCAACCGGGCGCCCGAGAAGCAAACATGAAGGCGCGCAATTAACATACATGAACCAGAGCCTCACACCCTCTCGTGCTCCTCGACTCGTGCGTCGCTATCACACGAGCAAAACAATACAAATTGAGGCATCTGAAGATTTACTTACCGCGTGCTATTGCTAAACACACGAAACATGCACGCACACCCCTACCCACCTCAAACTCCCAAAAGCAGATCTTCTGCAGATCAGGACCACGATCACCACAAGGTCCACCTCAGCAAACCAGATCTGCTTACCTTGCCCCTGCGTACCTCTCGCTCGGTGGTCCGGCAACGCGCTCACGCTCACTTCAGCGCAGGGCATCCATTGCCGACACCGACCCTGCTTCATAGGCAATGTAATGCGATGCGATGCACATGTGTACGGTCTCAAACAGTCACATCATGAAAAGGCCTCTGACGGATGAACGCGCGAGGTGATAGGGCTGCGATCGGCGGCGCTAGACAGGGCAACGCGACGAGAACGCGATCTGATTGGCGGCGTAGGCGGGGGTTTTGGGAGGGGGGGGTGATTTTGACGAGGAGGATTGCAGGTGCAGGTTGGAACAGGCCTGCCACGTTGTGCTGACGCGACGTGTCGAACGGATGCTGGTGGTGATCGTCGGTAGGCAATAGAGGCGTTGTATACCTGTGAGGTAGATCTCGTTCGCTTTGGGTGGATGGGTCGGGAGTTTGTAGTAGCAAGTCCATGCCGCGAAGCGGTCATTCCTCCTCTACGTAAAACACAGGGCTGCTTGATTGGCTGTGGGGAGGTATTGCCACCACGTGGGGACCCGGAAGTAGGAGAATGGAGTGCACACCTACATGCCTTTCCCCTTCCTCTCTCACCTGCCAAGACATGTCTGCCCTCTTAGGACAGGCACGCTTGAACCTCCTCGTTCAACAGCTTCGACCTGCTACCAGGACGCTGTACCTGACGAGCGAAAAGCTGCAGGGTTGCCCAAACGGGGTCGGAGCATCCGCTGTCAATAACGTTTCCACGGTACTGGGCACCGGCTCCGAATACCGAGTGGAGTCATGCCGTCCCATGGCGACCCCAACACGCGGCTCTGCGCCGTCCCGCTGCCTGCTTGGGATTTCGTGCTGTCACGGTGGACTGACGGCCCTCCTGCAGCGACTTGAAACACGGGCAGGATGTGCGCAGGAGAGGGATAGTCGGGAGTTTGGGGGGTCAGTGAGGGAGGGCATCGGTGATGGTCTCCCCTGGGTTAGCTGGCTGCTGATAGGGTCGGGTGTGGTATGGCGGTCAGGAGGGAGAGTATTGGGGTGAGGGTACGCTGTCTCCAACATGCCTACCATCGACTTTGTCATTTGCTGTCCGAGTGCTGCCAGGTTGGCCTGTATCCAACACATGGGGGGAATCCTCCAGGAAAGCTCCGCTCATGACGAACTGTACAGGGAGTCGCGGAGACTTGTTGGCGATCGGAGTTTTTGTGAGTTGCTCATGGTGTGATGGAGCCCGCAGCAACGACTCCGAGCAGTTCTGCTCCGCGTTGTTAGCCCCGGGTGACCACCTGTCGCTCTGCAGAGATTTATCCAGAAGAAAAGCAAAGTGGGAACGTGGTTGACAGATCGTGTAGGAAGCCTTCCGACCATCGAAGTCACACCAACTAGCAATGACCTGTTACATTGTTCTCGCGCACCTCGTACTATAGGAAAGGATAGTTGGGGTCGGCGTGGACAGGGGGTTGCAGAGACTTATGTCGAAGTCCTCGTGGATGTTCGTTTCATGCATCACGCACTCTACCCTGTCAGTTCGACTGGCTACCATGCACTCTGCGAGGAATTAGTAAAGAAAAAGCAAAGAGTCGACGAACGGTGTGGCCTTCTCAGAGACCTCTTCGACCGCACTGACCGCACTGACTGACACTAACATGCTCTATTGCTCCTATGCATCTTGCGTGATGCAGTAGCAAGGTTTTCATGCCCAGCAAAACTCGAACGGGGAAGCGTGAGAACTTTTGGGGGGGGGGGGGTTCGTGGATGATCCTTTCTCGTGTGTGATAGAGCCCGCAGGCCGCAGCAACGAACATGTTTGACGTATGCGGTTCCAAGGCAATCGAAAGCTTGAGGTGTGGACACGCAAAGAACAAAACACACTGACGAAACACTCAGCCACTCTTCGACACGCAGCCACTTTCATTTCCTATATTGCATCTCTCCGAACTCTAAAAAGTCCACAGAAGCAAAGCGCGTTTCCCGCTTTACTCTTCTCAGACAGCCTTCCAAGGCAAAATCGTTATCGCGGTACTCTACCGCATCCATCATGGTAAGTGTTTGCTTCTTCATTTATTGCAACTGCTAACGTAACAGTGGAAACAGAAGTCAGTACGCGCAGTCGAGTGGCCTTCGACTGACCTGCAGACCACGATCATGTTCGGCCTCGCAGTGTCGCTTGGGCCCATCGCATTCGCCTGCATCTAGCACTGGATCAAGAATAATGGGAAACTTCGCAGGTGTCACTTGTTTGAGCACAAATCAATCCATGGATAAATCAACCATAACATTCATATATTCAATATCTACGTCGTTCGCCATCCAATCCGTATGCTAGAAACCAACTTACCGTCGCGTGTATTTACCTTTGCTCAGACTCGGTTGGCTATTCAGCAGCCTCCCAGCCCGATCTAGGCGCATTCCGACTACTTAGGCACCGTATACTCACCGTACCTATTCACAGGTATGAACAGTATACCCTTGGCAGCACAGTCGTTCTTAACTGCCTGCTGTACAGTCAGCAACTCCTTCCGAAGCGCTTCCCCGACCTCCTTCTCGCTACGGCCGGTCAGCTCGACCAAAAGCTTGCGAAGCTCCTGCTCGCTAGAGGCCATCTGCTCCTTAAAAGTGTCACGAAGGTCGCTCTTCAGGGACCTAGAGAGCCGCAGCTTTCGAGCTTGGTAATGACGCTTTGATTGCCAAGACATATGCGCAAACAGCTCGTAATCAGTAGCGAAGTCGTTGAACTCCTGCTCGTAGATTACGAGCCAGCCCGAGAAAGGCAGCCAGGGCGTAAAGTTATGCTTCACTTCCATCTGGTGAATCGCATACAGCTCGGTGAAGAACTGATGCAGCTTGGCATTCCTACGGTGGTCGTGGCCGCTCCAGCGGTAATATAGCGCCTGGAGACGCACTGCCAGGCCATACTCGGCGATGAGATGAGTTGCTCGGGCTTCCCCGGTGAGATCGAGCCTAGGCGAACTAGGCTGTTGCATAAGATCTTGGGTAGGATTGAATGTGGTGAAAAAGCTAGAAAGCGACAGAGGTGCCGGCTTGGTCGGAGCTGTGAACTGTGGGATAGTTGTTTCATAGTCACTTGAGTCAAACGCCAGGAGGGTTTGTGCTTGGTCCCACGTCATGGTGTCGACGTTTACCGGTTCGTCGATGTCCATCTGCGCCTCGTGGCTTGACTTTTGAAGCTCGTTAGCCGCATACTCCTCGAAATCGAAGAGTGGCAGCGGCTGCTGCTCCAACTCGATTAAGAAGGCACGAAGGTCAGCAGAAGTGTTTGAATCATCAATTATAGAAGAAGTCATACCTTGGCCTGCAGGCATACCGTTCATGCGAAGCTGCTGTTCGAGCACCTCCTGCGGAGACGGCTCGAAAGTGTCCTCGGACCAGAGATAATCCAGGGCCGAGTTGGAAATGCGCGGCATGGATTCAAACTGCTGCTGCTGGCGATGCTCGAAAGCTTGTTGTGCCCTAGCATATTCACCTTGATGACCGAGGATCTGATGACCTGCCATGTGGAAGGCATCCATACCCGGCCAGTCAGTCTGAGCTTGCTGGTACTGGGCTGTGTTCGCTCGTAAAGTCTCCTCCTTACGCCTGGCAGTCTGCGCAGCCGAACAGGCGTTGCAGGTCTTCCAGATCGCCCCACGGCGGTAGAACATGCTTGGAACACGCATGTTCCTGCAAGTAGAACACCACTTCGAATCCAGTTCGGAAGAAATGTTGTTCTGATTCATGTTGGAAAAGCTGTATTTTTGTGTGGCAGGAGGCGTCTGGAGGAGTTATTGAATGTTGTAATTGATCGTGCTGAAAGCTGTGGTTGTTGATACTATTCAAAAGCTACAATTCCAGGAAGGTTTATACGAGGAAGAATTTAGGTGGATAATGTCACTGTTGCTACACGAAGAATACTGCAGGCGCAGTTTTCACCACATAAGCTGTAGCCGAACTGCATGATGCAAGGCTGATAGGTTTCACTCTCGCAACAACGTCACATGATGACCTGCGTTGTAATGCTGCATTGTTGCTGCACTAAGCGTGAGCCATCACAGCAAGGGTAGTAGCTTTCGTGCCGCGACACTGGCGGAAGGAACAGCTCACTTCAATGAGTCCAAACACAACATCGGACCATAACGATGCCTTATCCGTATGTACCAAAAAAAAGCTCCGAATCACACGATCATGTATTTCTTGAGCCCGAATCTCTCAAAATCAGACCATTGCGCATCTGACCCCGCATTTCTCAGGAACTCATGCTCCCACTGATGACCCGCTACATGTGCAAGATTGACCATCTTGCACACTGTTTCGTCATCCAACTCTCCCGCCACACACCTTAGAACAAATGGGAAATTGATACCAAACAGACCCACCACCTCATCGCCTACACGTAACCCGTTGATAAGGTCAGGATGGTACGTGATGCCGATTTGATCGTTGTCTGTAAAGAATATATGGCATTCTTCGTGGCCTGAAAGCGCTACGAGGACGTCAAAGAAGATTGAGGGGAAAGTCACTTCTGTCTCAGAGTCTAGGAGCTGTTCGAATACTTCAGGGAGGTGCTCTGAAAGCTGCGGGTCCATGACGGGGGTTTTGCGGTCGACGGTGAGAGCGTGGAGTAACGTCTGCGCGGGGATATTACGAGGCTTCATGTACGTGGTATAGATGTTGCGTAATGCAGTGGCGCGCTCTTGAAAGCCTGCGTAGCTGTTGACGTTGATGGCTGTGGAGTGTATTGCAACGACCGTTCCAAGGTGAAGACCAAAGGTGTGCAGGCGCTTGTAGTCGTGGGAGACCTGCACCCGGTTTGGAATTTGGTGCATCGCTGACAGGAACTTACCAGGATGAACGGCTCGTTCGGGTATCAGCCAGTACGGTCCCATCTCACAATACTGACCTGCGACTTGACAAGATATATTGAGGTCCAAGGCCCATGTTGGCAGATCTGGAAGGCGCTGATAACACGATCTCCCAGAATGTCGTCTTGGTGGTTGTAATGGTAAAAGGCCGTATGGGACGTTCTGTGGTTCTTGGAGCATGGAAATTGTAGCCTCAGTGAAGACGCGTGTCGTTGACTTCGTATAGTCTGGCGCCATCACCATCTGGCCGGGACTGAAAGCGCATATACCAAGCAACCCAAAGATCTTGTCTCTAGGATCAGATGCAAGAGCAGGCGCAGACCGGAAGGCTTGCAAGCTCAGACTTGTTGTGGGAACAGCTCGGACACGTCCAAGCCTTCTGACCCCAACCGTACTTTCCATGAAGGCGGTAAGTCTTGGATGTCCGCCGAAGGAAGCTGGTAATCGACGGTCTAGGCCCACGATATAGTCATATAGCTGCAACCAGGGGAGTGTCAATGTGCCTACGTGTACTCTAGGATCTCTCTGAGACAAAGCCAGCTCTTGAGCGACCCACAGTCTGCCGAACCATGGGCGTCGACAAAAGGATATCATATGGTTTAAGAGATTGTGGATCTCGCCTTCTGTATTAGGCACTTCGCTGTCCCGGATGAAAGCGGCCACCTCCGCATCCGACGGTTCCTCATAACCCAGATATATCAGCACGCGTTCCGCTGATGTATAGATATCTTTCATCAGCAGGACCTGCGAGCTTCTTTCTTCAATGTCGTGCTGGTTGATACAGATTGCATCGACCCACATTGTCGCAGGCTCGGTAAGTCCACAGCGGATATGACGGAGGGCGCCATCGAGATTCTGACCGATTAACATGTTCTTGTGATTCACCAGTGCCGTACGAGGTGATACATCATGACCCCAAGCGTATGATAAGGCATGGTAGTGTGGAAGCTCTTGGTTCAGGCTTTCGACATGCAGAGCAATGATCAAGTCGTCATCGTAGCTTCCAGGCGCAAGCTCAAGGAGTCTGATCTCGCGTTTATTTGGGTGTAGCGAAGTGTATGGCGAATCCATGTCGGAGGCTGGAGTCAACTTGATAGGGTGGTCAAAAGCATACCCCGAGCATCATCGCTAGCGATCACGATTATCCGGGTAGATTTTTAGCTGTGAATCTCTTGGAAACACATTGCGATCGTCAAGACGACGCGTTGCGGTCAGTTTGCGCGCAGGTGATCATGGTGTGGAGGTGCCGCGATGCGAAGCGAGACGCGTGTGGAACTGCCCCGCGCCTTCTTCAATCCTCACGCCCTTTCATCCTCTCGCCGCTCAAAACCAGCCCGGAGATGCAAATGCACATGATCATTTTGCTTTCAAGCAATTCTATCGAATCTCGAACCACCCTAGCATCCCGAGAGTAATAGCTCCAATTTTTATGACAATCTCTGCAGTAGTCGCTACCCTCAAATATCGCCCGAATACTGCATCCCATCGCCCTTGAACGCGCCATGAAACCCAAACGCAATTGACCCCGGAACCTCAGCGCGCCCCAACTCGGTCAAGTCCTTCGCACTAAGTACCAGCAGATAACTCCTCTCTACAAACCCGTCCAGCACAACAGAAAGCAGCACGCCGTCGTCCTCAGCAATGCCCTTTGGATCTGCAATGAAGATGGGCTCTCCAGGCGTGTGGCCCTCGCATTCCCAGAAAATGCTCTCCTGGGTGGTGTTGTCGAACTTGGCAATACCGTCCATGAACGATGACTTCAGGCGGTCGGCGCAGCCGTAGGTGTAGCGGTGGCGACGAGTAAGGTACGTTGGATTGATGGTAGGCAGCTCAACCGATACGGCTTTGTCTGCTAAGAAAAGACGCTCCGCTTCTCGTGGCGTGGTGGTGGGGCTCGCGGCGTTCACTCCGGGGAGACGGAACTGGGCCTGCATGGGCAGACAAGAGAGGCGCTTCTTGCCTGCGTAATTGGCACCTGTTGACTCGGCTCGTGAGG
This sequence comes from Epicoccum nigrum, assembly GCA_002116315.1. Lineage (NCBI taxonomy): Eukaryota > Fungi > Ascomycota > Dothideomycetes > Pleosporales > Didymellaceae > Epicoccum > Epicoccum nigrum. The sequence continues at coordinate 362,001 of KZ107845.1, read as the reverse complement.
ACAACATGTGGTCGTAGAAGAAGCGGTGGATCACATCAGTGTTCTCAAACAAGGAGAGCTCCGTGATGATGTCTGTCTGGGATGGGTCGGCTGATGATTGCTCTTCCCAGGCATTGACGGAGTGGAAAGCAAAGAAAGGATCGCTCTCGTACGTGCATACCAGGCCGCGATCTGTCTTGCGGTCGACAACATACCAGGTCGCCTTAGATTTGTGGTCGAACGGTGCGATAGCCTGTATCACGTTTTGGTGGTAAAGAAGCGTCGAGCCGTACCCGGTGAAGTGACTGTTCCAGACGCAAAGGACCACGTGGTTCTCGGTCAGGAAGAGAGAGTGGAGGTATGCAGGCAGACCCACAAAGGTCGCAAGGATATTCGTTTCGCCAGTAGAAGCCGACGTTTGGAAGACGCGATAAGTTGAACTTACCCCGAACTCAAGATTGTAGTTGAATAGATCGCCAGTCTTGGGATCTGACTTGGCGTGTGCAGCGGATAAAGGTCCCTTCAAATCTGGATGCAGATGCTTCTGCAGCATATGACCCTTGCACTCCAGTGTTTCTGGATCTATCTTTTTGACCATGTGATGATCGCTCTTTGCATGGAGTGTCCGGACGCTGTTGGTGTGGCCACTGACAGTAGGCTCCGCTGGATCCTTCGAACGAGCTCCTCCAGGCATGTTGATGGAGAGGGTCACGCCCACGTTCTTGTTCTGACGACTAGGCTGGACGAATACAGACATGACTTTCTTGAAGAAGCTTTCACAAGGATCTCGCTTCGAGGCAAATGTAAGGCCCTCACCCTTGCCAGTTTCGTAGACATGCTGGAGGTATTCGTCCACAACACGTCGAGATCTGTAGCTGACCTGAGGTGGCCCATCGTCTTCTGGGAAGTCGATCTGGAAACGATGGACTGACGAGAAACCGTCAAACCAGTGGTTCGCAGCAAACTCTTTTCCATCTTTTGATGTTGCCTTGTAACCCAGTGGCCCCGTTCGGTATAGCACACCGCCTGCGTAACGTGGAATCTTGCCCTTGACCGTGAGTGAGATGGGCTCGAGCTCCTGGTAGGCTGTATCGAAGCCGCTATCATTCGGCCAGGTCACCATTATGAAGTATCGGGAAAAGAGACGGTGATAGAGTATGGGTTATTTGACGCGGTACGCTGTGAACAAAGTGAGAAGAAGTGAAAGGTACAGCTACGTCGATTTAAGTCGTGTGGTGGTTCTAGTGCCTGCTAACAGTTTATGTACTTTATAAGACCTGAGTGAGAATGAAGTCGATATGGTTGTCAAGGTAAGTGCCTGACTCTAAGACACTAGTGCAACCGTTGCGGACCTATCAAGCGGGTTCAACATTAAGCCGCTGGAGCTTTCCCCACCCATTTCTAGAGGCATACGTGCGAATCTAAGTTATCCAAGGCGGATTGCGGCGATTTCTCAGTCGCTTGCCTATGTCTAATCCTTGCTGAGTGAGAGAGATAACAAGGTTTGCGTAAACTACGACCGTATGTCGGAGAATATCTACCATTCAGGTGGGTGCCGGACCCGTTGCTGTCTGCCGAGTCCATCGAGGTCGCTCACAGGTCAAGCTGCAACCTGCGCTCGTTTGAAGAGTTACACCGACTTCGCTGCAGGACTCGCTTACGGCCGTAAGGTAAACGACAATCTTGTCCCCTCCTAGGAGCATATCTACACTATACAGTAAGTGTATCGACGTTGTGAATCACCTGCACCTTCGTGGGCGTCCAACGCGGTTGTCAGGATGCCCTACAAGACAGAGTCGAGTCGCGGAGCGAGATGGCGCTCTTGGACTCGGCAGTGTTTGCCTTATGCGTACAAGTCCTCTCGTCTACGTGAACCTTATCTGGAAACAACGATCAAATTGCTTTTGAGGTTGCATAGTTGTACAAAGAGATTCGGTTCAGTTATTCGTCACACAGGCTGTGGCCACACCGACCGTGAGTGTTCATCAGCAGGACAAAGACAAGTACGTCCTGAGGAATGTGAATCGAATTAGCAAAATTTCAAGTTCTCAAATTTGGTGGGGTGCGCAAACTAGCCGAACTGCGACACCTAATATTTGATTTATTGCTGAGATTGATGAGTGAGAGATCTCAATGCTGACAATGAGGTGCCCTTGATCCTAAAGTGGCTAGCTCAGCCCTACAGTGACCGCTGCATCATTGGTGATCTCTACAGCTCGATTCTCAAGCCTCAATCGCACAAACGCACAAGCGATACAAGTGCAATCCACATCCTACGCCTCAGCTTCAAGGCACCAATCCCAAAGCCTACATAGTACCTATACTTTTGGGGCTATTCATAGAGTCCACACTAAAAGAGCTTCCACATCAGCAGCTGCGGCGCCCCGCATCACCATGGGCGCCCTTCTATCGCTTCCAATCACACTGCTAAACTTCCTCCTACCGTTCACAAAGCCAGGCACGCCCATTCTTCAGGACCTCGTCCACACAGCCATTCTCTGCGGCACCCTATACTACGGCCCCCAGATCGCAGAATGGTACAACGCACAGCAACCACCACAGGCCGAACAGCAAGGGCAAGGACAAAATGGCACAGCACATGAGGCGGAAGATGTAGGGACTGCACCCCAGCATATCCCCGCCGCAGAGGGTGCAGAAGACGCAGCTCCAGGCGACCACAACGCCTTCCAGGCTCAAATCGAAGATGAAGACGAAGCTCCCCTCCCCCAGCCCGGCCCTGCCGACCCGCTCAACGAAGCACACGCCTTCGCGGCCGCACAGGAAGCCGAAGCCGGCCCCGCAAACCTCAACGAGCGACCGCGCGCAACCCCCGCGAACCGCGCCGTGGGCGCCAAGAAGGCGAAGTCTCTCGCGCGCAAGGACCAGCGCCGCGCGTATCACGAGTTCCACCGCCAGGAGGCCGAGCTGCGCCGCTTGCAGGAGGCAGAGGGCAGGGAGGAGCGCGAGGCCGCGCTTGCGGCCGAGAAGGCGCGCCGCGCCGCGGCGGAGGCGGAGATTGTGGAGCGCGAGCGGAGGGAGAGGGAGAGGGTGAAGGAGGAGCGGGAGAAGGAGGCTGCTGAGGAAGCGGAACGGAGGGAACGAGTTGTGAGAAATGTGAGGGAGGGGGTGGAGGCAAGGGGCGCGGTTGATCTGGGCGCGCTGGCGTGGGAGGAGGGGAAGGATACGCTTTGGGTGGAGCGGCTTGTTAGGGCGAGCGGGGTGCTGAAGGTGTTGGAAGGGGAGGGGGACAAGGTTGTGATTACGAGGGCCGGGTGGGTGGTTAGGGTGGATCGCGAGTTGCTGAGGCAGGCGAGTCGGGAGGCTGAGGTGTACGGGGAGGGGAGTTCGGGACATATTGGGTTTGGGGAGTTCGGGGGCATGCTGGAGAGAGCTGTTAGGGCGAGAGGGGGGTTTTGAGGGGAGGTGTCCCGAGATGATTAGATGTGACGTGTGATTGATGGCAGAAGAATGAGGAAATCCTGATTGATAAAAGCAGCACATTGTATTGGCGTACATCATATCCAGAGCGCTGTGTAGATATGTCACATAGCACAGTGGGGGGCTGGAACCGTTGTAGTGTAACATGCCTGGATTCGTCGTCTCGTTACCCGTCGTCTACTTGAAGCTGGTACTTTGAGCCCAACTACGCAGCGCGGCGATCTGAACTCCGTTTCTCGCCCTAAGCTACACCCTTCACGTATAACAATTTGACCAAAGGTAGACCGATGAAGAGGTATCTTAAATTGTCCATTTTGATCATGCAACCATGAAAGAGGTGTTTATTCGCCTAGAGAACCTTTTGACGCAGCATCAAGATCCCTTGTACCGTATCACCATGTCCCGGAATGCTAAAAACTCCTTCCCAGACATCCCACAAGTACGTAACGTAACACCACACCCCAGCAGCAGCCAGCCAGCCCACGAATGAGAAACCGTTTATCGGTTGGACTTGGCGACACGCTCGAGTTCGTCCTTCTTCTTGATGGCGTACGAGTTGGAGGAGCCCTTGGCGGCGTTGATCAGCTCCTCAGCGAGGCACTCGGCAATGGTCTTGACGTTGCGGAAAGCGGCCTCACGGGCACCGATGGTCAGGAGGGCAATAGCCTGGTTGACACGGCGGAGGGGAGAGACATCGACGGCCTGGCGACGGACGGTACCGGCGGAACCGATACGGGTGGAGTCTTCGCGGGGACCGCAGTTGACGATGGCGTCAACGGCGACCTGGAGGGGGTTCTGGTCGGTCATGATGTGGATCTGCGCGTGTTAGCATGGCGGCTTTTGGCATGCGGCCAGCACCGATGTGTTTGCACATACGATCTCGAAGGCGTGGGCGACGATGCGGACAGCCATGAGCTTCTTTCCGTTGTTGCGGCCGTTCATCATGAGCGAGTTGGTGAGGCGCTCAATGATGGGGCACTGGGCCTTCCTGAATCGCTTGACGGCATAGCGGCCGGCAGAGTGCGATGTGTAGACAGGCGAGCGGATCTGGATGTAGTCGCTGGAGCTTCAGTTAGCCGAAGGTCTTCGCAGCAAAGCTATCCCCCATCCCCGTGTTGCCAAAGTATACAGATGCAAGAGTGTCAAGTATTGTATTCGATGTGCGCGCGGGCGGACGGGGGGAAAGCGGTGGGTTCAAACGTACGTGAGCGAGATGTCGCGGACCTCGACCTCCTCGTAGGACCACTGCGCGCTGTCAGCATGCGTTCTGCGAATGGAGTGGCGGGCAGTAATGCGCCGCCGCGGTGCGTGTGCAAACCTTGTTGAACAGCTTGATGCTGCCAATCTCCTCGGTGACCTCCTTGGGCAGGACGGGGTAGCCCTGGCTCTCGACCTCGATTTCGCCGTTGTCAGACATGATTGCGGTTGCTGATGTGGGAGGGCTGAAAGGTTAGTTGGAGTCGCACGTCGAAGTCGTCGAAGTCGTCAAAAAGCTAGCGAACGAATATTCGTCTGGTGTGGTCCGGCCGGGGTGGAACCGTACTAGAGGCTGTCGCGCCCTGATTGGCGGCTGAAGCGAGCAAGAGCGGCCCACCCACCGAGAGCATCGAGCACGAACATCACCACCCATGAGATACAAGAACGGCGCCAAACCAACACATCCCACCAGCTGATTATTGTTCAAGAATGCACTGAACCCCGGTCAAGATCTTGCGATATGAGAAAAATCATGAATTTTGAATGCAAACTCCAACCGTGGTATCTACCCAGCCGAGCCCCCAAACAACAATACACCAACGCCGTGCCCAAGACCGCCGAGGCAAAGCAGCAAACCAGAACGCCATGCAATGCCGCTCACCAAGTCGTGAAGCTCGTTAAAATGCAATCGTCACTTTCCATACAGTATTCGCGCCATCAAAGACTCAGACCCAACTCTATCTCCGGCCTTGTCTAGATACCGGTGCGCTGATATCGCGCCTCTCCTTGTCCAGCATCTGCTTCATCGGCGTGCCAGTTCCTTCAGCCATGCTTCGTGCCCTTCCTCGTCGTTCGCGGATGGCCTGCAGTGCAGCCTCGCGGTCGAAGGGGACATTATTCAGCTGAAGCTCGCCCAAGACAGGGGCGCGTCCGTTGGCCGCTGCATGCCCGATTGTGAAAGGGCTCATCAGCTGCTTGCCAGGCCGTGGCGCTGGCGTTGCAGGTGAGAATGCAATAGGTATGGTGGTTGTGGTGGTCTTGGTGATGTACGGCGTGCTGGGACCCGTCGTGACTGGCAGCGGTGATCCCATCTCCTCGTCGCTCTCGTCTTCATGGACGGCAATGTCGGCGTCATCGTAAACCTTCGTTGACTCAGGCTCGAATTTAAAAGCTGCCTCCAGGGGCATGGACTCGCGTGCAGTCGAGTTGGTCGAAGCCCTGGCGGATTGACGTGAAAGTGAGCGCTTCGGAATCGCCTTCAGCGGCGATGGGATAGCCTTGAAGGTACCCGTGGTAGGCGAAAAGGCAATGACATTATCTGGCTCCTCCTCTTGTGGTCGTACTACGACTGTGGTCTCGGAACTGTGCCCCTCTAGTGGTGGTGTGAACGGGCGCTTGCGGATATTGGTGGGCTGATCATTATCAATCTCCATAGCATCATCGCCGTTGTCGCTCGCTGGAGGAGTAAGGGCAGGCACCGAAGCTTTGATGACTTCCATCTGTGCTGCATAGCTGTTGTCGTACACATACGCCTTGCTCTTGTTCTCTGCAATGCGGCATGAGCAGCACCGGAACTGGCACTCCATCTTCATGAACTCGATCTGGTCCTCAGCACGAGAGCGGTAGCGCCTCTCCGCTGCCAACTCTTGTTGCAAGAAGCGCAGGTCAACTGCGGACTTCCTGGGTGACTGGTTCTCCTTGTCTTCCTCATCATCACGCTGGATATTGCGTGGCTTTCGTGGCGAACGAACTGGCGACCTGAAGTCATCCTCCTCATCATTGGTTGCTGCAGGGAGCGCAAGTTGTCCCTCTGCGGCGATGCGCAAGACTTCCTCCTCCTTCAAACTTGTCTTGAGCGCATCACGCTCGCCCTCAACCAGCTTGAGACGGTCTTTGAGTGTCTGGATCTCTTCTCCAAGACGAGCTGTGACGCCTTCCAGCTCAATTTCGATGTTGTAAAGTTGGCCTTGGTACTTTGCCGCCTCCTCTGTCTTGAACTTTACATCAGACTCGGCCCGTTTGATGTTGCGCTCTAGTCCCTGGATCTTAGCCTGGAGGGTTGGGACTTGGCCGGTCTTCCTCAGAAGTTCCTTATCCTTCTCCATGTATCGCTTCTTGTATTCGCGGTTCTTGGCTTCGAGGTGCTTGTTGTTATAGTCAAGTTCATTCTGCTGAGTGTCAGTGGATGTGCAATCGTGCTGCTTGAGTCTAACGCACCAGCTTAGCATTCGACACCTTCCAGGCTTCTTCGCGCTCCTTGAAGACCTTTTCCCACTTGGCAACGTTGGCCTTGTGTGCTTTGCGCTCCTTCTCGAACGCATCTCTTGACACCGCCAATTCGAGATCGTCTCTTGTAGCTTTGAGCTCGTTCTTGAGCTCCTCAATGCGCACCTCCTTCCGACCAGCAGACAAGACATATTCTTTTTCAATCTTTTCGAACTTGGCTTTCTCCTTGGACAAGAGCTCGATGTATCTGTCTCGGGCTACTCTTGGGTCCTTAACCTCAAGTGTCTCGAACATGGCCGCCAGACCGTGGACCGAGCCCTCCGAGTCGGTTCGTCGATGTGACGATCGCATAGGGGAGCCACCATCGCGAAGCGGTGATCCGGGCCGGGACGCAGTTCGAGTGGCTGTTGGCGATAGAACCAACAAGTCGCCGAATGGCGATTTTGTGCTGGAACGCCGCTCTGGGGTGCCTGGGAGTGCTGGCAGACTGGGCGACATTGCCAGTCGAGAGGGCGAGGGCGGGTCCATCTTCTGGATGGGCGATTCGTTGAGACGCGCCAGTATGACGATGGATATATGGGTTACTCTGTTAAGAAGTGTGTGCAATAACTCTATGCAATATTTCAGATAGCTGCAGGTCGTGTAGCACCAAATGTCATCGCGAAGTTCAGGTAGCCGCGATCAACAAACCTAAGCGAGGCGCGCTCCCCTGGCAACCGCTGTACGTTGACAACACGACCCTTGAATCGTTCGCGACGTCATCCATCGCCTTGAAACATCCCCACATTCCCATGAGTCTGGGAGACGCGATCTCCTGATGCTCAATCTGACGATGCACTCTAGTGAAGCTCTTGCCAACATACGTAGATTAGCCCTGCTTGGGCGTGGCGCTCTGCATGGCCCGACGGAGCTGTGAGCTAACAGACCAACGCCCAGAAATATTTCATGGGTGAGTACTCTGCTCATCATATGTATCCCAGAGAGCATCCCACGGCTGCTAGACCGTTATCGAGTCGGTGGGACTTTAGTTTTGATGACCACATTGATTTCACACATTCACTCTTACCTTCACTCGCAATTCACCTTGTTTGTTTGTAACATGTTTCCTGCCCAACCCCCACACAAACTTCACATACTTTTTTCTACTTTGACTGTACTCCGACCCGAATTTTGATTTCTTTTGTCAATCACTCAACATGCTCTGGCAGCCCTGCCTTGTCTGCAAAGTGGACACAACCAACTACTGCAAAATCTGCGCACGCACAAGCAGTGACGGAACAACAACCGAGGCGCGCTTCTACTGCGACACTGATTGCAGCAAGAAAGACGAGACCGAGCATCTGAAGGTGCACATGAATATCAGACCATCCCTGCCGTTCTATATGGAACGTGCTGTCAAGGCTGGGCAGATTGTGCAGTCACTCTTCTACGCGTTTAGGGAGAACACATGGACCTACGACATGAACACAGTGCGCATCATGCGTGACCAAGAAAGCGACCTCGTTGCAATTGAAGTCACTGACGGCGCAGGTGTTGTTACCGCTCCGGGAAGCTATACTGATTGCAAGAGCTACGCTAGCGGCTGGCTGATCGAATTTCCAGTGAAGTCATTCGGACCTCATGGCGATGAAGCGAAGCACGCGTTGCTGGCCGATCGCAGCTCGACCTGGGCGCTCGTAGTCATGCATACCGCAGTACAGGTTCTTTTCCAGGGTACATCGGTAAACCTAGTCAGTATTGAGCATGACTGACATCTCATTTAGAACTAGTCGACGATGTTCAGATCGATATAGAGGAGGCCGTTCACTATCCTACTGCAAGGGCTTCCCGCATAGTACATGCTTCAAGTACTTTCGGATACGAAACCAGGCGTCACGACATATTGTACCCCGATGAAGATGAGCAGGGCGATACGAAGAGCGTCTACAAGATAACACTGAAATGTGGTTCTGAGATTGCTCTAGACCCTGCAGGCGCTCAATGGGATATCCAGGACGGCAATGGCCTCCACAAGCCTGTCACATATTGGGAAGACTATCGCTCTCGCTGGATTACCTCGATCAAGTATAGCGTTCCATTCCGCAGCCACGCTATCAAGCATGCTGAAAAGATGTCTGATTACCATATGATCACTTCACAGACTCTGATTACAGAGATAATCTTATACTTCAACATCTTCATGACACGTGCGTGCGAGCCTGAGCTCGGCTTCTACCCACACCAGCTGCTAGATATGGATCCGGAGAGCTACCATAAGTCACTGCGAAGCTTCATCAACCAGGCCAAGGAATACCTCCAGAAACGCCCCAAAGAACTTGACAACGGTGCGCCCCTCGACATATTCAAAAATTTCGATCTACGCCATCCCAAAGTCATCGCTGAAGCATCCAAGTCAAAGCCCCCGAGCATCGGCTCCCTTCCCTTCGACATCGGCGACATGCAGAAATTCGATTGGAAGATGTTCAGTCGCTTCATCCAGCAGCCGGGCAGCGAGGTCTCACTCATGGAGAAGAAGCTAGCTAAGAAACTGCAGTGGAATCGTAGTGTTTATAAGGAGCCTGGTACGTGGCAGCTGGTGTTCTTGGAGGATACGCTTCCGGGACCCAGGATCGACGAGGGGTGTGTTAGTGAGAACCCTAGATGGCGCTTGGGCTAGTGTGCGGATGTTGGAGGTCAGTGTTTTGATGTGTCAATATCGTGCTGCACTCGTACAAGAGGATGATCGAGAATTGAATCGTACAAAAAAGCACATTGTGAGTGGCCAAGTTTGAACAAAGCTTTTCAAGAGGCATGGGTAACGCGACTGCAATACGCAACCGCAACCTGGCGACGCTAGAAAATCATGCAGCCTTGTAGTTGTGTAAATTCAAAGCGGTGACTAACTTGCACAGCAGTTTGCAAGTGGAGCAGTTCAGGAGCAAATCAGTCATCAACCAGTGTAGACATTAACTATAAGAAGGTATATCTCCGTTGGAACAGAGCAGTAACACCCACGCTATGCAACAAACAAGGCTCCGGCGGCACGCTATCCATCAATCGACCTCAACCAGCCCCGGTCCAAACACCGCCGCCTCCGCCACCTGGTCCGCATCCGCAAACTCATCCGCCCCCATGGTCACCGCCGCAATCGTCAACCCATTCATAAGGAATTCATCGTACGGAAACGGCGCCTCGAAGAATACCTTATCGCCCTCCATCTTCACATTCTCAAACCCCTTGACAATGGGCTGATTCTGCCCATTCAGATACGTCAGCCGCATATCCTTCGTGTCGTACATGCCCGCATCCTTCATGTTGAATGAGAACCTCAGGTTCTGGTTTATAGGGTCAATGGTCTTGGTTTCCACTGTGAGCGGTTTGAAGCGCTTCAGCGGAATGGTGCCGATGTTGGGGCAGGAGCCTTCGATGACGAAGTCCTGGATGGCGGTGAAGGCGAAGTCGCGGGTTGCGGTGGTGATGAAGGGCTGGGAGGAGGGCCGCTTCTTTTGCATCAGTCTGAAGAAGCCTTCTTGTTCGGCTTCGTTGCCGACGACGGATGTGACGGCGCGAACGAGGCCGTCGTCGCCGTTTTTGGCGAAGATTTGGTTGACGTCTTGGAGGGTGCCGAGAACGACGTCTGTGAAGGTGCCGGCTAGGGCGATGGCGGATTGGAAGTCTGTGACTGGGACTAAAACGGTATTAGTGCTGGGTTGCAAGATGTGGCTGAAAGTAACGTACAGTTGTATTTGCAAGGCTGGATCTTCTCTTGACCGAAATGCTCAAGTGCCCCATTCGCGTTGAGTACGTGGAGTTCTTCTTGACTGACGATAGCATTAATCGAATCCAGCATGTAATCATGACCCATTCCTAGATCGTATCCGGAGACTTTGTTTGTGATGTTGTAGACCAGTTCTGTGAAGAAGGCAACTTCAAAGAGCTCGTTCAATGCAATCAGCTTGAGATTGGTAAGCCCTTCCGCACTGAGTTTGGGCGGTGGTGGGCCGTTTGGTAGGGTGCCGTGAGCGCCATCCTGGATAGAGATCTCGCCCTCCCTGTTAGGGTTCGGAAACCCGTTTTGAAGTGGGAAGTAATTGCCATCTGGTGAAAGACCTGATGATCTTTTGTCTGTAGGTGCTGCTGAAGCGAAGCTGGCGATAAGCGCTATCGAATGAAGTATACTTGTCCGCATGATGGGCGGAAATGTGACTCTTCTGCCTGGAGTTGGAAATACGATGTCTTACGGAAGAACTTTTTGAAGGGGAAGGAAAGTACAATATATTAGGCATACTTTGCTCTCAGGTCCTTTGTATTTCCGGTCGACAAACATGATACATCTTATTTACTGGCGCACACGATTCACACTATCACGAATTCTGACAGCTCATTGTGTCTCACTTCCAAGCATTGGACCCATCTCTTGCTGCTATTCGTGGAGCCAGATCTTACGCCACACTACAGCGGGTGGTGACGCTGCCGAAGGCGTACTTGGCACAGAGTGAGTTCCGGCGAAGATGGATACAGTCAAGCTCCATGCTCAAGTGGCTGGGCTACGAAAGTCAGATCGCGGTGTATAATTAAGCAGGAGCAAGGCTCCTCATTGGTAGATCGTTTGACGACTGTCAATGGCAAAAGCTTGAATTGGTAGTTGCAAAGCTTAAAATGGCGCTTCGGAAGACTGCAATCTGGCACCTCCGACAGGAACGGTGTCACGCAAGTTGCTCCATGCAAGCCCGGACGCTTGTATTCCGGTCATTGGACAGTATTTCGATAGGTTTGGAGACTCTGGATAGTATGCCGAGTATGTTGTTCGGAGCGTGGAAACTGGGGTTCTGTTTGGGACCTGGCGCGAAACACTCCCTCGAACGTTTCTGGCCTCAACGCGGCACCAGGAAGAGCAGTATGATCTGATTGGCATCGCGGCACCGGCTCTGGGAATGCGGCTATTCAAAAGCGCGCTCCCGACTGATTGTAATGAATATTGCGCAGGTGCAGCCCACCGAGCTGCGCTGGAGCATTCTGGCTAGTCGCTGGTCTCAACCGATGATCTCTACAGACTCCGTAAAAGAGAATGCTGGACCGTATTCGGTCAAAATAGGTACGCATCTGGTTAATGCTGGGTTTGTATGTATCCGGAAGACGATGATCTACTCGATGAGAGAGCTGGTTGAACTCATGTGGGGCACAATCTGGTATCAAGGGAAAAGAGGGGCCGCACTAGCGAGCGGAGCACGTTTCGATGCGCCTGCACCAGTGTTCCTGCCTCACGCACTTTCTTTTGCGAGCATGTGCGGTCTTACTGTTATATTTGTTAGTTGTAGCTCAAGGCTCTCACCACTACCGTGATCTGCAGCCAGCACTTCTTGTGCATCCGCGTTAGGCACCGTTTCTTCTTTTCTCTACATCCTACGGCAGAACTTGTGCAAATTCTTATTCCAACATAGGCAAGTAAAGTAACACACCTCCAACAAGATCAGCACGCTAGCCTGCCACTTGTTTCGATGTCATTGGACTGAACAATTGAGTCTTGTACTTGAGTTAAACATTTACTGGATTGCAATACGACTTCACAGTACTACCCTACAGACGTAGCGGCTCTGATGTCCCCCATGGCTCTCACAGTGTAGAAAGATCATTGTATCTGCTCTACACCTGGCTATCTACTTATTTCAGATGTTCACTCACAAGTCCAGTGGGTTCTGAATGGCCTCAGGGAACAATAAACCGAAATAGCATTCCAAGTAACGCACTTTCTCGCTTGGATCTGCAGTACGGGTGTTACGGCATTTCACGACCTATAGGATATTCAAACTCAGTTCACGATATTGGTCCAGCAATCCATCGTCCATTGGTGATCACAAACTCTCGACCGACCGAATAAGCTGCAGCTCTATGCGAGACACCACGAGCGAGTGGCATGTACTCCATATCGGTAGTCAACGCCGAAAGATCCAATGTCTTTCTGCCAGCGATATGGAGCGCACCAGTCAGAACTCAATGCCTCACTCTACTCGCGTCTGATCAAAGATTCCACTTGCTCAGGAGGCCAACGCTCCCGGGAAGATTGTAATTCAGGATGTTGACAATCCAAGTAGTGATGAAGAGAGATCGTCGCGAAACAGCGGCAGGCCATATGGCTCATGTGGCCTCGCAAGTCACCGCTAGTTCTTGTGCTCTTGGACGACTGCTCATCGGCCCCCAATCTGAACCAGAGAAGATTTATCATGTTTCAGCCTAGGCGCCTAGCCACATCACTACGGACCGAGTGGTGTGGTCTGATCTAGATTACTTGTCGTGTTGGAGAGCAAAGGGCAGTTGACGCACCTGTACCTACGGGCGTCGTCTTGATCGAACCCAAGGTTCTATTCTCGCATGCCCACGAACACATGTCATTTCACCCCGACTTTTCCTCTTTCAAAGAGAAACGTTACGGTGATCTTCTATCATGTACATGCACATGAAAATGCAAGATTTGCTAAAGTTATGTGCGTCAGAGATGGTTGAGTGCCGACAGATGGCTGGACGGCTGCAAGTTGGCCGGCTTTCTTTGTCCCAATGTCTCGGATTCCACATCCTCACAACGGAGTTCTCCACCTGGAATCCCGACAACAACATTACGAGTGAATGATATTTGACCGCTGCACCCTCACGTATCTGCAGCTGCAAGGTTTGCACTGACACGCTGCCTGGTATGCTTCGATGGCAAGAGTGATAAACAACTTCAAGGACAGCAGTCTGAGACACCGATCAATGCTCGATAACGGTTCGATTTTTCCGACTTTGAACCTACAGCAGCAGTTATGAGGACGTCCAGGGTCCGTGAAAATGGTGTGAAGCCCTCGTGGACGTGTGGCTGTTGATCACCCCTACCTTGACCGGTATGGACGGAAAGCTCCGTAGACAGAGGACGTACGTACGTCAGGCACCAAACAACGTCCTTCTTACCACAATGAGGTTCCATCACTTCCAATTCGTGGCAAATTGCTGCGAAAACGGTCAAGGGTGCCTGCAAATCACATGACAGAATTCGCATGCGGGCACGGAAAAGGCAGGTGTGTTGGTGAACTAGAGTCAGTGGAGCCCACCAATGTGGTTCGGGCGCTTTGGCATCGAGTTTAATGGAGGAGGACTATCAAGCCTCGACGATCACTTCGCATCAACGGTCGTCTAGACTGTGGAGGTTCCGGGATCAGACGATAACTCATCATCTCTGTTTGTACTGCGGCACGGACTCATACACACCTGTTTATATTGGTCTCGTAACTTGAGATCGCGCATCGTACGATAGTAGACCACAGTAAGTTGGTGCAGATCATGCTATACTCATGCCCAGAATGTGTTGATAAAAACAATGGTTGATGATCTTGTTCACCGTACTTTAAGGGAAGAGGTATTTGCAGATGGGTGTGGAGGCTGAGTGCTTGCAGCCATCATGCATGTAACTCTGTGGTTGGAACTATTTCAAGATAGTATGCCAGTTGCAAAATCGGCAAGCCTCTCCATGACAGGCTTTTTGAAAATGACGCATCGGTACTATTCTACAATTTGGACAAGCACAAACAGCTTAGAGAACGCAGTGCTGTTATTTGCGATTGATTGCTAGGGTCAGAGCAAAGAAACACCGCTCTGGTACTGCGTGTCTTTCACTGATCGTGAACCGTTCCATGACACTGACCTGAGAGTGGCCAACAACTCTTCTTGCAACTAAGATCCCAGATCGCAGTTCTGGAAACCGAAACAAGGCATCTATGAAGCGAGTCTACAGACATGCAAAGCAAAGCATGCTTCACGCAGCTGAGTTGGTGGCTTAAGGAGTGCTCGCCGTTCTGACCAATCATCAACTCCAGGATCTGATCGTAACTCAGGTATGGTAGCATCCCTGGTCACGGTAGCGCTGCTTTCGAAAAGTGATGGATCGATTGTCATTTTGCGAATAACACCCAATATTTCAACACCGAATTTGAAATAATGCATCATTGTTAATAAAGGATAAGGCATTCTCTAGGTCGAAGCAGCTTTGTTTGCAAGCATTCCAAGGACGTGCGGGGAACATTTTACATCTTGAGGATGCTTGGACCCTATTGCAAGTGACAAGTTGTCGATTCATGTGCCTGTCTAAATCTTGGCATATGTGACTGGTGTGTTTGTAGGGCTGTTATAGCCGCATTGATTCGTTATAGTCGGCCGAGTTCAGCAATTTCTGCGTATCCGAGTAAGGATATTCGGCTTCCAGTTTCAGTCTCTGTACCTCTGATCGAAGCTCGTATCGGCGCTCAACTCCTTTCAGATCGATCAATAGATCCGTTGATCTTATCGTAGATGTAGTTGGGATCGAAGGCGGTCTAAGTTGGAGTGCGTCGTCATTGTGGTGACCAGCTGGTTGCGGACCTGGCGACCTGCATGAGCACGAGCAGTATGTTGATCTGCAACAGCGCGGCTAAGATAATCCCACGGCGTCTATCTAAAGCTGTGCATTGGTTACTCTCCACAAGGCGTACGCTAGCATGATTCTCCATGTACTAATCAGGCTGGTGCTTACTTCAGGGGCCCATGTTCGTGTGTGGATAGCCAACATGACCTCCGCTGGGATATATGCAGCACGTAACGTGGCAGACGGGAGTTGCGGTCAGACTGTTTCGAAGAATGCAGCATAGTATTCACAGTACAACGCTGTTAGTGCATAATGGCGTCTGTCATGGTCTTCTGGTCTGCCAGTAAGCGCTGCATGCCGTGCCGTTGGTAGCCGTACCGCCAACGTCTCTCTTATTTGTTCGCTACGAGATCGGAAGCTGTCTCGCTGTGTGGCGTGTGCGGGCATTTAGTTTGCATTCTGAAAGGTCCGTTGATACAAGCTGACCAGGATGCTAAGAAGCGCCGGTCGTAGGATGATGAGGTGCATTGAGGACGATGGATCAGAGCATATCTTCCAATCCTTTGCGGCAAAGCAAGCTTTTGGACCCAATGTTCGTATTCGTGCATCACATTCGTCGCAGTACTGCTGCGCTGCGGGATTTCCGGTCTGTAACAAAGGCACCGTCCTGTGCAAGCTTCCACCACAGTCATACTGCAACAGTATAGAAACCATACGCTCACAATTACCCTACTTCAGCACCACAGGGCTACCCCTGGCCGCCATATCCTTCTCCTTCATCCGGTAAAGCGCGTGGTCTTCGCGCAGCTGCAGAAGCAAGCATCGCTAATCCCGCGTAGCCATGGCGGTTAATGAACTCTGACTAGATACCTGATAGCCGAGACAAGATCTGCTGACCGATGAGCCGTGCCTTCTTCAAGTGTTCTGAATCAGTAAGGGGGATGTGTGGGGCCCGAAGACGGGAGGCACGGAAACAAGGCGTAAGCTACAGGGGATGGCCACGTCGGGTCGTACAGCGGGAGGGTAAACGTTCACATTCAGATCACGTTAGCTTTCTTTCCTTACCTTAGACCATGGTAAGCTGCTGCCTGTAGTTTGTTATTGGCTGTGTCTCTGCTATAACAGGTATAGTAGTAATCTCTGACCACGGTATATAACATGACTTATCGACGGTCCGGCCGCTGTACGCTCCGACGTGGCCACCCCCTGTAGTTGTTGCCATAGGCAGCTCATGCTGTACCAAGCTCGAAAGTCTGGTTCTCCAAGAGGCTGGCTGAACTATCTCAGTGACGGAATTTTCCGGTGAACGGAAGAGTGACGATCATTGTACATCGTCGACAGCATCAGTCCTTCGAGCCATCTAGAGTCGTAAGGTTGCTCTACATACATCAAACCAGTAACCTAGGCAAATGGCATATAAGTTAGTGTGCGATTCGTCACAGGAGATATAGGCGGTGCTTGGTCGTTGAATTTCCTTAATGATTTAGTCCAACGCCATTCGACATATTCTGCCCATCAAGATATACCACTAATAATACCACAGTCTACCCCAACTACATGTCTAGATATACAAATTTCGAAATTATTGGCCTAAATATCTACAGCCTAGGGCGCGCGGCGTAGCCCGGCTGCGCGATGTTCTGCTTCTTAAGCCTCTCCTTTTCCTCATGCTGTTTCTGCTTCTGTCGGAGACGTCTGATGAGCTTCTTCTCCTTTGGGCTAAGAAGATTTTTGAGTTCTGCAAAGCTGTACTTTGTGTTCTTCCCTTTTCGGCCTCCACGGTCGAGATGTGTCCAGTAGTGGTCACGCAAGTTGTCTCCACGCGAAAAGAGGGTTGTGCACCCAGGAATCTTGCATCCATATGGCCTGACTTCGCAGTGCTTGGATTTGCCATGTCGACGGAGATGTTCTGGGCGAAGGAATGAACTATCACAGCCGGGCACCTCACATAGATAACCTCGCCTCTCTTGTTGCTGAACGACCCTGACTGGCACAGAGAATCTGCTGACACAAGGGCGGGGTGACTGAATCCTTGGTCTGGATTTTGACGACGGATCTCCAGATCGACTGGAGTTTGATGACTCTTCGTCCCAATCAGAATCCTCATCAGAAGAATCTTCGTCTTCATCTTGAGTACGTTCGTCGTTGAGAGGCACGGCCTGGAGCTCGCTGACACAATTCTTCAACCGAAGTACCCCAGCTTCTGTGAACTGGGTTTGTAACGGGTATGGGTAGGACTGAAGAGCACTGTTGCTAGCCTGCGCATCATCCGGAGTCATATGAGGAGAGGGGTAACCAACGTATGCCCAAGGCTGCGCAACGAACGGTTGGGCGCTCCATAAGTCACCTTCAGCACAGCTGCGCTCCCAATTTTCCCCATGGCTCACCCAGTTAGGATGGCTTGTAGAACGTGGTCGCACTGATTGAGGCTGCTCTAGCAACTGATATGGCGGAAGTGGTAGCTGTTCAGGATAAGGTAGCGAGTAGCAGCCAGCTGAGGGTGGTGTCGCGATGCCTTGAGAAGGGCTCATTGACAGTCTCGAGGATTCTGGGCTAGCGGTGGCGATGGTCATAAGCCATGGATCTACTGAGCTCTCCGTTACTCTAGAAACTGGAAAATTCAGAATCTCCTGGGGCACAGTGCCGAAGTATGAGGTCTCATCGAATGAGTGTTGGCGAGAGTCTGGTGTAACCGAACCGTTGGAGGCGAGACGGAACGGCAGGTGAGAAGCTGGTAGTTCCATCATGTTGGTATACGGACTAGAGCCGTAAGGAGCAGAATTTGGCTGCTCCATTGCGTAAAGTAAAAGCTGTCGGGCCGATTAGCTGTGCCGTAGGCATTTAGACTACATTCACATACTAAGGCAATGTGTATACAATCAATATTGAATGAAGATAACCACAAGTAAGGATCTGTCAAACTCAGTAATGGTTGGATGGTATCTTTTGCCGGTGGGGAGGCGGGACGATATTTAAGAATTGGCGATAGGTACAGCTCCATTCCTCTTGAGTGCTGGTGGAGCCAAGAATCAAGACTGCTCCAGTCTACAACAATACAGACGTAGGTATCCAGATACTCGGTACCTAGCTATCCTGGATTCGAGCGTGCATACCGCACATACGCAGGCCATCCATGAAGCTGTTAGCTTAGGTTGGGACAATGAACAGATGCGGGACGAGCTTGCAGGGGCAGTCTAGTACGGCACAGTTCGCGGTAGTATCTACCCTAAGGCTGAGACCGGCTTTGTTCGACTCTGTGGAAATAGCAGTCGCAGTGTTCAGAGTGCAGCTCAAAGTTTTGATCGTACATAACTGTCGGGTTGCATCCGATTATAAGTATGAAATCGTGCATAGATTCGAGAGCTTCGACGGCCATTAACAGCCGTCGACACTCATGCGATCTGGAGGAGGAGCGACGGGTTCATCTCTGACTTCCGCCAAGCAGTGCCCTCACTCCAGCTGGCCAAGATTCGGTGGGCCCTCTTGGCATGTGGATCAAGTACTACGCCTCTAACGTCCTTGTATGTGGAGAAGATATTGATGAGAACCCCGAGTTTCACATAATCTGCCATCAAAGTTGACGAGATGAACTTGTGGGCGCCAAGGTGCCTCGACACGACATAATGGACATGGGTCATATACATGCAATAGGCGGCAACGCGTTAGTGTTCCACGGAGACTAAGATAGCAGCGTCAACACCAGGGTATGCAGTGCAGCCGCAGCTCTGCAGGGGCTAGGTGACTGTTAGTCACTTCGCAAGGCCGTGCACGCTCAATCCCTTTGTTGTTGCTGCGGTCACTCCGCTTCAACCACCACGGTCCTTGCCACAATTGCACTCTGTTCTTTACATACACCTTATGATCACAACAGTGTGCACAATCTGACATCTCAGCTGGTCCATGAATGGTCGCAATGCCCGATGGGCTTGATCGTCAAGTTTCAGTGCGTGGCTACACCGCCGTGCTAGCCGAGGGGCGCAGCTGAGAAGCAACTCGGGACTATCCATAAGTACCGACACGACCTCTTACAGAATGATGGAGTTGCCTTCGTCTGGGGCGTGATTGCGTCGATGCGCGCTGAAGTGATCCAGCGCAAGCACAGCAAATTCGCTTGTCGTGTCGATCGATGACGTTCTTTATTTCCTCGTATGCTGATCTGCACCTGGACAACTGCGCTGCTCATAGGCCGGGCTTCTCAGAAGCCTCACAATTAGCTGCTCGCGGTTCGTTAGCAGTCGGATCCGAGATGGAACTTGCGATAGAGATCGCGGCTGATCTAGTCGCGAACGCACACGGAATGCGCAACTGGGTACCGGATTTAGCAGGCGCTGATTTGTATAGTTTGACTTGCCTTTCATCGGGCTCTACAGGTTTCAGCCGTCGTCGCTCGACCAAAAAACTGGCTTCAGAGCTGGGGGCATAAGCTTGCCGCGTCCGTTAGCTCCTCCAACTCGAGATCGGACCGCGTGTGAACGCTGTCGTTCGCGATAGGCACGTGTGGGTGAGCATAAAACACAATCAGGTTAGCTACCACAACATTTCGGTTAACAGCCTGGCAGCAGCGATGCACTAAACCCCCGGGGCCTTGCTACGTGCGGCAGAGCCGAGAGAGCAATCAATGATGAGCTTCTTCTTGAGAGTATGCACACACGCGCGCTTTGTGGAAAGGCACGCTCCCCGATTGGCGAAATAACGAAAAGAACGGATTTGCTGTGCATCTGGGTGACGCTTACATGTTTCGTACTCATGAGTGGTCTGATTGTGAGCCATCTAACATGCTCCAACAAATGAGGTGGAGGCCAAGTAATGAAGTTGGGCAGAGACGCAGCTTGTTTGGCCGTGCCCAGGCGGCGCGGGTGCACCGTTGCTGTGCACATGGAACCCGAGTCGCGGATCACGTGGATGGCTTGGATAGGTGTCATGGAATGTGGACTCTACACGTGTAACGTGCGGGATCCTTCAATGCCGCCGCACCTGGATCTGGGTCAAGAGCTTGGCTCAAGGCCCTGAGGTTGTTCGAGGTGACCACTTCCAGCGATCTCGCAAGGGAAAACATCACCGCCTGTTATGAGTCGTGTATCAATCTGGAGGCGGCCAGTAGTGGCCAGCCGTAGGTCCTTGATCGAATGTATCTGTTGCCTAGCGTATTAGACGGCGGTGAATTTCCTCTCAGGGCGCCACTTCAGTTGATCTACAGTGGGTAGTGTGATCGAGCAATGCATTCAAGAACTGTGACCGCGATGCTGGCGACTGAGTGGTGCCCTGGCTGGCGGGTTCTTCATGGGTCACTTGAAGGTGAGAGACGGGTAATGATAGGTGGTGCCTTTATCGTCGAATAAATCGCTGCCACAGGACGTCAGAGCTCGTTCCCAGCAGAACGATGGTGTGTAGTGGAGAGAGGCACGCCGTCAGACCGCCGCGCGCTAACGTCGCGCTTCTGAGTTCCCTGCCGATAGGGATTTCATCCGAATGGCTAATGGCACACTTCGCCGAAACGCATCTTCGCCGGGTTGTCAACCACTAACGATCGCACAACGCTGAGCCACGGCGACTGAAGCTTCGATTCGAACACCTACCCATTCCAGTCGATGGCGTCCACGGGTGAATTGATTTTTGTCGCACGTGCCGACGTCTAGCCTCTTTGAGGTGTTCATTGTTTATCTAATGCTCAAGTAGCTGAAGCGCGCTCAGCAGCAGCACCACGATGATGCCATATTATCCGTGCTTTGCAGATTAGCACCTAGTCATAGACTAGTATGCGGTGTCCTCTCCGTCCATACCATTGAGCAGGTTCAGAAGCAGCCCGCAGAGCAATTGACGACTTGTCTGTGAGTAATCTGGGGTTTGGACGTTTAGCAATTGCGCAGACCAGGGTGATGTAACGCGCTCTTGCTTGTAGCGCGTCGATGATCTTATCTATGGTACATACCGGTACCTTTCAGCAAAGCCGTGATAAGTTTAGCGGCGGATACCAAGTTAGCGACGGACGCTGGCTGCATCATATGATTGATGTGCCGCTCTGGTCTCACCGAGCAATGGTGCTGCACAGCTGGGATTTCGGCGCCCTCAAGTCCAAATGTTCTGCACTAACAATATGTTGTAAGGGTTCCAGCGCAGCTGATTGGGTTCTGATGGGTAAAGCATGGAATGCTGTGACGATTTGAAGATTCCCGGGTACGGAACCCGATTGATTTGCCTTGACAGGTAGGATAGCCTTTCTATTTTGGATTTTAAAGCAGCAGCTGGAGAAGCACAACTCCGTATGCTCCTCCAGCGCAGGTATTATAGATCAGAGTCAGGAACTCGATTTACCCATAGCCAGTATCCCACGTCTCATGCGGATTCGAAGTTTCCAGCGAAATCCAACATCATGGACCATGACGACTTCTCATGTTCGCGCTCTCACTGCACGTCTCTGCCCTCTTTGCTGTCGGAGATTTTGTGTCACGTCCTGCAGTTCGTATAGCCTTGAAATGGGCAAGAGTCGTTATATCGCCCAAGAACGCTATCGGAAGGCTGCCGAGTAAGTGGCCTTCACGACTAGATCATAGCTCGCGTGATCTCCTCCGTTAACGTTCAAGATGGAGATCTTGCGTTTGCTAGGGTACTCCTACGTATAGAGGTTTCTGAGAGATTATGGATTGTCGTTCTCATATGGCCAGCAGAGAATTTCGCGGGTGGCCTGATCGCTCATCTTGCCCCTTGTTGCGACGGTTTGTCTATAGCGTTCTTGTCGCCAGCGCCTGTGGTAGATACTCTTCTGACATCGGAATCTTATATTGCGGGGTAGCGTCCTCGTTTCTCCCGCTTACTTCGTCCATGAAGGCGCAAAGTGCTGATCAGGGATATGTCACCACCTTCCCCGTCCGCGCCCATGCCAGCTGCCATCTGGCCCCCCAGCACCAGTACCGCCTCCTCTTCCTCTACCATACCCAGGCTCACGCTCTGGTGGTGCTTCACCACGCCTCCATTCGCCGGACGGAACTCCTCCACTAAGTCTTCTGTCATCGTATGGTCTTCTGTCATCGTATGGTCTTCTGTCATCGTATCTGCCCCCTCTTCCACCGCGCCCAAAGCCGAAATCACCACGTCCGCCATAAGCTCCATGTGGCCCTCTCCCTGGACCAGAGGATGGTAGTGGCGCTGCTGGAACGCTGCCGTCAGGCAATGGCGGTAATATAGCACATGTGACGTAGTCGCCAATGAGGAACTTTGCGTCGCTCAAGGTCTTATCCGGATCGCCATTCAGTTGTTTCAACGCTTCCGCCACCGTTGCGCCGTCACCATCGTTCGAGTCGCTGTTTTCATTGGCTGTGCGCGCTCCGATTATGACAGACCCAATGTCCCGAGATATGTACCTTCCTTGTGCGCCAGAGCGGTTGGAGCCTTGAATGTCTGGGTAGACCAACCGGAAAGCGATTCGCGTGCCGGCATATGGTTGTGGTAAAAGACTAGGCATCGCGCCTAGGAACAGACCACATAACTCACGTAGAGTACAGCTCTGCCACGTGTAAATTTGAAGATGGGTGGGGAGGCGCGGGAGTGTGGGGTCAAATTCATCGAGTCTGTAAGTGAACATCAGTACAATGTTTACGATACATTCGGTGAGGTACAGACCTATGGTAAGATCCTTCTTTGTAGAAGAGCTTTAGCAGAAAGGGCGTCGTCGCTTCTCGATCTATATGAGCAGCCATACTGTCGCAGCTTGTTGAGGTGGGTTTACAGGCAAGTGCGGTACGGCACTTGGAAGCTGGGGAAGTCGCGTCAAGCTTGAGCTCCGCTAGCGTGGTCTTGGCGCGTGTGTCCCTACTTTTTGGAGCGAGCTGCTGGGCTGCCTTCCTTTTGTACACTCCACCATCATATCCGCCGCCACCATGGATTTTGCAAAGCTGATGTCAGCGCAAATCAAGAAAGGCAAGGAGAGCGCCTCATCAACCCCTCCTGGTGGGCCCAAGTATCTCAAGCGCAGCGAAATCGAAGCTCAAAGACAGGCCGCTTATCGTGCCGAACAAGAAGCTGAAGAAAAGGCTCGGCAGGAACGGGAGCACCGAAAACGGAAAGCGGATGAAGAGGAACTAGCTAGGGAGGAAGAGAGACAAGAGAAGCGTAGACGGCTTGCCGAAGAGTCGCGGCGCATCAGAGAAGAAGAGGAGGAAGCAGAAGAGAGAAAGAGAAGAAAACGCTTAGGATTGCCTGATTTACCTGCCAAGAGCAAAGATGGTGAAGAAGATACCCCGGTGCCTGAGGAGGAGGAGATCCCGGATGACGAACTTATTGAGAAATTACGCTCCCTCAACGAGCCTGCACGATTATTCGGCGAGACGCACAAACAACGGCTGAAACGATACAAGAAGCGCATAGGCGCAAAAAGCTTGGCTGCTATCATGACAGACGGTCCCATACCAACTACTTTGCAGCTTGTTCCAGAGAAAGACATGAAAGTCGAGCTTCCTGTGCCCAAAGACACCGAAAAACGGGAGTTGCTCTTCAGACAGCTCGCCAGCTACTTCACAATGGTACTCAAGGAGTGGGACGTTACATTAGCTCGGCGAGACGCAGATGTCAAGGAAAGCTACCAGGGCAAGCAAGCATACGCTGCAATGGTGCAAGCACGAGAAAATATGCGGCCGCTGTTCAAAAAATTGGAAAATTTCGATGTTCCGGATAGCATCCTACAGCCTGTCGTTGAGATCGTACATGCAGCGCAGGAGCGGCGCTATGTTGACGCCAACGATGGGTACCTCAGACTCAGTATCGGAAACGCTGCATGGCCTATTGGTGTCACCATGGTTGGTATCCACGAGCGCAGTGCGCGAGAGAAGCTACACGAGAATGAGAACTCTGCCCATATCTTGAGTGACGAGAGCACGAGAAAGTATTTGCAAAGCATCAAAAGATGCCTGAGCTTTGCGCAGACTAGGTGGCCACCTGTAGATCAGATGCAGCTCATGGGCTGAGCTGTTACGGACCTAGGATTTGGATGCCGGTGCTGCAAGACACGCTCAAACAGAATTTGCGTGTGGATGTGAGATGGGGATGTTCACCCGGAACCGGAGGATCAGCTACACAACGTCACCGTTGCGGGCAGCCTCATTCGGCAAATTCCTCATATCGCAGTTCAGACGTCCTCAAGCATCCTAAAAGCCGCATTCATGTACAGCACGACAACGTCTCAGATGTTGTCTTCGATCATCACGGTATTGTACAGCTTCGTCACCAATTACCTGATTATCCTTGCCTTTTGGCTGATGTAGGCAGGTTAAATAGGTTCTCGACAAGCGGTACTTTTGCTGCGCTCATGAGTACGCGTTACACATGCACTGATGATGCAATTTGGTCTAGCATTTATGTGCATCGAATCAAGATCGTCATCTGCGACACAATACTTGGGATATGCTGGTAGAGCATGCCGTTGAGGTCAAAAGATGGCCATGAAATCGTTTCCTTGCGTAAATGCCTGATAAACACTTAGATCTGCACCATCCCAATGCACGTGTCACGAACTGTTTGTTCGGGAACAATCTGCGAGCTCTTAGTGCAATCCAGGTTCTTGGTTGGTGATTAGTTGCTACAAATCAGTGTACCTTCTCACAATGCCATGTGGTTCAAACCAAGCAGCTGAACATGAGG
The DNA here is from genome assembly GCA_002116315.1 of Epicoccum nigrum. NCBI lineage: Eukaryota > Fungi > Ascomycota > Dothideomycetes > Pleosporales > Didymellaceae > Epicoccum > Epicoccum nigrum. The sequence goes on along the minus strand of KZ107845.1, from coordinate 337,184 downwards.
CGTACCGAGGATTCGAGATGGGGAGGACGGTCTGATGTACCACCAAACTATACGTCCATCTTGAAACGAATTTACAAGCACGGGACGTTGTGTGGAAGACTTCGCGTTCGCTGAGCCTCACCTCAAGATGTCATTTACTTGATCCACAGATCAGATTATCAAAATTGGTAACTACGGTGCGTCCCAAAAATTTTGGACTTCGCTTGATCGTTCATCCGATCTGGTGACTAGTGTTGTAAGGTCTGAATACAGCTCAGGCCCGAGGTTCGACCCGCATCCTAATAACTCATTGAAATGGACCACCATCTCAATGACATGACAAAGCCGCATTTCTTTTGCTTGCGAGACCTGTAGGTAACGGAAAAGAAAGGTAGCTACAACATGGATATTGCTGATAGCTCCTTCTGAAGTAGATTCAAATGTACGTCGTTAACCTTCTGTCCAGTGCGATACATATAATTTCATCTGCGAAAGCGTGGAACTAGTGGTAACATATGATTAGGATGGCCATCTCAATTATGGGATGAAATTGTATGCTTCCAATGTCCCAAGTCCGTGCAATACCATTGCTTGAAAGCCTTGGTCCTCATCCCTCTCGCGGAGAGATTGTGTTCCATTACCATACCAGAGCCTGGTTTCTGCATGACCGTTGGATGGATTTGATGCCAACTTACAGAAGATATGGACGATTGCGCAGAAGGCACTCTGTATGCTGATATCGATTTGGATGACATCCTGAAAGCAAAGAGCTTCTTGGATGTGTGTGGTCGTTTTGGTCGACATGATCTTCTCTGGCTCGGAGTCGACCCTGCGGCTAAGAATCATGTTCAGTCGTAGCAACCTGTATCGCGAGTATTTGTTCTCGAGTACAACAAAATATTTGTTGTTTTCGAAAGATACTGAGTATCAGTGAATATCATTGCTTTGAGTATCATGACTTCGCTCTAAAGACATATGTTTAACATGAACGAATAGCACAAGTGTAGGGAAACGTGACATGGACTGTGCAGATCATAGACCCGAGTCACCGTCGATCAAGATGCCTTTAGACCAGTGCTCCTTTTCGTACTTCCGCCAGTCTGCACAACCTTGCTGCATAACACCAAGGTCACCGTTGCTCTTCAGAATCTCGCTTCTCCGCTCCACAAATTGCACACCGAGACCACCCGAGATGTGGAACGGGATGTGACAGTGCATCTGAGGTATCAGGTTAGCACGAGAGATCGTGTAATCTATAATTGTGTGACTTACTAGCCATGCTCCGGGGTTGTCCGACTCGAAGGCGAGTACCAAGTAACCCAGTGCAGGGAGCGTAGCTGTATCGCGTCGAATAGGGTTGTCCATATTCAAAGTGGAGATATCGCCGTTCCAAACAGCATTCTCTTTCTGAGCCAAGACGAAGAAGTCGTGCCCGTGCAGGTGGATTGGGTGAGGTACAGGGGGCGCGGTTGCTGTATCTTGCTGGATAACCCAGTACTGCCACTGTACCACATTAGTACCACATTGATCTCAGAAGCAACGGTGACTTACTGCATGTCCCTTGTTGCCGACCTCGAAAACATTTTCAGTCTTGCTCCATGTCTGATTGCCGGTAAACCCTTCAAAGACCGTTTGGAGAGTGGGCTTGTTAAAGTTGATCAACATCGGTACATCGTTGATCTTCCATTGAACAAGATCGCTGCCATTGAAGCCTCCCGTGTCAGTGAATGTGAGCTTCAGCTCTTCTGGAAGTTCTTGGGGAACTTTAGTTCTGACGTAAGGAATGATAGTCTCATCGTAGCACCCAGCAGGGAGAGGCCCGGCAGCAGTTGAGTTGGGATTGACATTGTCGGCGCCTGCGTAACGAATGATGCTTCCAATGTTTGCAGCATTTGCATTTGGGCCATCACACCGCCCTCCTGTGCCGATCCGAAGCCAATAGTTACCAACAGATTGGGTTGCGTTGATTATCACGTCGTACCGTTGTCCTATTAACGTGGCTGGTTAGTGGAACGTCACTAGTAAGGTTTGAGTCACGCGGTTTGAATGCGTGCATGTGCATGTGCATACGCATGGAAAATGATGCTCGGGTAAACTTACCAACTGCAATATTTAATGAAGTTGCTTGGAAGGGCTCAATTGGGACAAAGTCTGCTGCAATGACTGTAAAAGGGTGGTTGTCAATTCCGACGTGGACCCATTGATTAATGCCCATGTTTACAAGCCGAAGTCGGTGGGTCTTGCCAGGCGTCAACGTCGTGACAGCATACTTACCACCTGCAGCCGACGTCATCGATCCATTAATCAATAGATTGTCTGCAGTTGGCGGGCCTTTCGCGTGGAGAGTTGCATGATTGACTGTAAAGGTCGTTGCGTGGAACCAGTCGGTGAATGGTAGAACTCCAAGATCAATATCGTAGTCGCCTGTGGCAGGGCCATGAATGATGATTGGACCGGTCAAGCCATCTCCATACTGGACAGAGTAGTGTGAATGGTACCACTACGAGCAGGTTAGACATTAGAGAAGCGATCCGCAAAGCTGACAACGTACTGATGTGCCATACTGCGTGGCTTTGAATCGATAAACTTTTGTAGCACCTGGTGTAATCGGGCATTCAGTCAAGCCATCTGTACCGTCCATTTCATTGGAGCCGAGTTGTCGCATCCCATGCCAATGAATACCAGTGCCATTGTTCTCCAGATGATTGGTGACCGTGACCTCGATTTCATCGCCCCAGTCCGCTTCAATGGTCTACTTCTGGTAAGTTCATGATTTCTGAATCTCTACTGAACACATACTGGTCCTGGATACTGGCCGTTAAAGACGAACATGGGGCGTGCAAACCCATCGGGCGCCATTGTGACATTCGTGATCTCTAATTGGTACTGCAGGAATCAACAAGTGTACTACCAGATTATGTTATATTATCTTACCTTCCTCAAGATTCCAGTTGTGGGCCACTCAAGATCCATATCAGTATCAACGTTGTAGTCTCCCTTCCAACACGATCGTGCTGCGGGTCCATGGTTACAGTCTGTTGGATAACCATCTCTCTCAACAACATCCTTTGCTGCAGAACCGGAGTATAAGCCTCTCATTTTCCATGGAACTTCCGGATAGTTTGGTACATTGTTTGCAGGTGCAAGGGGCAGCGTCCAAGATACTACTGAAGGCACAAGGGCCAGCAGGGCTGTTACTCTGGAGAATACCGAGGGCGCCATGTTATCAAGAATGTATTGAGAGAAGTGAAAGTACAACCGGGAGCGGTTACAGCACCTCGAAAACGAGTGGCACGATCTCAAATATGAAAATTCGAATCTTTGGAGCCACCTGGTTCTCATGGGGTGGTGGGACAATGCGGACTATAACATGCTCATGCTCTCCTGTTGTGGGTTCCTTGCAAAATCGCCGCCATGATGCGCGTACAGTCATGGTGTCGCCAGAAGGTGTGGATGGCTGACACTAAGGGCAGCTATACCTTACTCCAAGGTCCCTTGTCAGGATGGCGGCAGCTGCTAGACCCATCTTCCACACCGTCATGGATACGGTGTGCCGCAGTTAGATGGCACAAGGATCATAAGCCTGAGTGATATACTGTATCAGACTACACCTTGGGCTTCCTCAAGGATTCTCTTAGGTGACTAGTCCCATGATTAAACTTTCGAAGTACGCCCGTATGTGAAAGAATTGTCTCGGTATCTCAGGCCGTGGCGGCAGAGGTCTCCAGCACAAAATACGGGACGAGAAACTAGACACAATGTAGCGCTGCAATGACGGTCGCTGCAGCTGCCTCTGGGTAATGCCGTGATCGTTGGATGCGTATAGTCTGTGCAAAAAGTGGGGATCGCACGTGTGGGCTCCTGCGTGAATGAATACTGTTGGTGGGTTGCACAAAAAACCCTGCGCTCTTGGGTACGTCAAAGACATCTGCCCGAAGACATGGAGCATGCTGCCGTCAGTCAGCGGGAGAGTCGTCGAAGAAAGCTCTTGGATGGATAGGACGATATATGGATCTAGGCCAGAGTTGGCTAAACGTTCGCTTGAGCGTTGCTGTGGCGTGTCGGAGCTTTTGAGGGGAGCCGACAGTCAGCACCGGAACCCACATCGACACATCATAGCGAGCCAACCCATACATACACAAGAGAAGTGGCTCGAGATAGGTGCTGTCCGAGACCAGATGCGAGCTCCCTTTGTTTGATTGCAAATCGATGAATTCTGCTGGAAGACCGGGAGTAAAGCATCTGGGGATGGCGCGCTGCTGCAAGCTTCAGTGGCCAAGAATACACTCGCAGCGCAAGGTTTTCCGCAGCTATTCCTTGTCGTACGCCCTTTGCTGTCTTCAGTTCATGTCACTCTGTACCTCATTTGCACAGAAGTAGCGGCTGATCGGCTTGCAAGGAGGCCTAACATAATGGATATGCCTGTACCACATCGTGGCCGCCTATCAGCTCGACAAGGCTGGACGCATGCGCATTGTAATACGAACTGCAGACGACGGCTCAGGTATCACGGCTCTCACCGACATCTGGCAGAAGTCAGTCGCAAAGTTTAATGATCTGGCGCTACTGCGGTAGTCGCTGGCATAGCTGATTGACTACAGTTACCGATCTGTCGGCAGTAGGTACGCCACGATGTTACCATGAATGTCTGGCTTCTCTTACTTGCATGAAGATGAGAGACAGTTGCCGTTCGTTCAGGGTCGTCCCGGATGACAAGCTGAGGGACAAGTCGCAGACTCTTCCTCGTGCCGACCATGTGGCCTCCATACACACCACCAAATCGGTAGTAGGTAGCGTTGTTTGGTTCTGTACCGTGTTGCTGAAGCTTGCCGCGATAGCAAGGCTCGCGTGATGTTGTTCTCCGCATGTTGCTGAACGGAAGAATCCGTGTCCAGGGCGTGTTGACATCAGAAGTCAGTGCTTTGCAAGCATATCATATGTATACTGGGAGTCGCTGTTTTTTCCATGTGCGGGTCTCTTCGATTTATGCTTCGGACTTTCGATGCGTCGGCTTCGCTGTTTTCAGTCCAACACAGGGCGTGCGACCGGAATGCTTCTGTCAAACACCTTAGCGCCAGAACACTGGTCCAGTCGGATTACTGACGAAGCTGCAGTCGCAAATACAGACTTCTGATGTGAGCTGAGAATTCCGACAACCAGAAGACATCCGCGTGTAACTATTTGATGTTGCGCAGAGGCTCATGGCAGTCGCGACAGCACGAACCATCGTTCGGTCTCTGTACTGTGCAACATCAGTCATACAGACAAAGCAGCGTGTATGGATGGTGACTTACCCGTGCTAGCAGCAACAGTAACTTGTCCTACTTCAGGGAAGGATAATTGCATTACTAGAGGTTCCATCAAGCTGTACAGTGTGTTCCCAAAAGACTTCTGGAAGCAAACTCAGGGTCTACAGTATGACCACAACCGAGAAAAAGGTTATCGTCGAGTCTTAAATGTAACGATCTGTTGGGCTGCCTAGTTAGGTTGGTCCGCTACCGCTGGGTACAAACTTTCCGGAGAAAGAGCATGGAATCGACTAGCCAGTTGCAATCGTAACTTGTACCGACATAGTCACTCCAAGCCACGACCTACGCACTGCACAAAAGGAATTTGCAGTGCTGGTGCACGAGGGACCGAGCTACTACAAGTACAAGACACCATAATTGGCTAGGGAGCTTCCCCTCTTCCGACGGCGAGAGTTATAACCTTATGGGATCTTCCTCAAAAGTGCACTACACATTGTAGTTGGCTAACCGGAGCTCGATTCCGCGGATACCATTGGCTTACAGCCTACCAGTATCCAGCCTCTTTTCACAAAAAGCATTAAATCCGAAGTTTGAAATGCCCTATGTTTTTGCTTCTCCATGCAGGACACGCAGTTGGGATTGACCTTACCGCTTGTAGTTATGGCTTTAACAAGAAGCTATGTACGCATACACGTAATGGTCGCCAAGCGTCGCGACTTGTACGCGTGATCAGGGTAACGACGACAGCTCTGCTGACACTGTTGGGGATTCACGTGATATCTCTTAACTAGGTATATCGAAGTTGGTGATCACTCGAGATCAAGATTTGATGGTACGTAGACCAATCAGAGTTACGTCATCTTCTCCACGCAAGCCACATGGCGATGCAACTGGGGCGAAAGTGGGGCTAACGAAGTATAATTATGCTCAGCTTGTGACGAAGAATATTGCAAATCTCCGGAAATTATTCCCCGGGTGTAAGAGCGATAAATCTTGGTTTTGAGGGCGGTTTCTCTAGCATATCTTTTGACTAGCGTAAAATAGCGGCCAGACAGTAAGGTCATTTGCTTGCTTAAATCAGTGCCCACTTCGATTATCGAAAGCGTACAGCCCCATGATTAAGGCATATCGCGCGGTAGCGATCTTGCAGTCATCTTTAGTTCTAATCATCACTGACATGTTGCATTGAGCATCCGAACTAGGAAGATATTACCACACACGTTTCGCCTTGGAGCCTTCATTGTATCCATACTGGACAAGAGTCTGTTTGTTGATAATTGACATCTGCAGACACGGAGTCGGACCAATTGTCGAATACCTTTGAAACCCGCCTGGTGTATCCACGATAGTACACGGTCGGCTCCTTGTCAGCCATGAATGGCACCACTGTCACCTGGTCAGGGTTTGGTAGAACTTCAGAAGAGATGGAGAGTAAATTACGTGAAAGGCGAGTGTCACAAGCCCTACTATCGAAAGCCAGTTGACATGTCCCTTGATGACGCTGCTCACAAAGTTGGTCATTATGGCAAGGGTTGTGATTGCGCGGCCCGGATTGCGTAGGAATGAAGAGTTCCCGTATAGAAGTACAAGAATATATATAAGAGGGTGGGCTATGGCTTGCGAAAAGTTAGAGCTACCTCACATCCTGTTATTTCTTTACTAGTATGGCCCCTTTTGATCTAATTGCTAGGCTGTTCAGCACTGGGCTTGCAGAACCGTTCGAATCGCAGCTTCCAATACTGTCACCTGTAATCAACATCGAGCTGGAATTCTTGGATCGCGACGGGAAAAGAAATTCAGAGAGAAGAGAAGGACGCCCTTTCAGACCTGTGACAGTAGGCTGCTGTTGACTTGATGTCACAGATCTACTGACCAGATCTTAGTCTCGCACGGTGGTTGAGTATACTCAAGAACCAATGTTTTTCGCGCCTTATTCGTCCGCTGGCCCCTTTAACTTCTACGGAATGTCGATCTGACTTTACGATGTGGCCATTCTTTTGAACGATACGATACTTCATCTCGGTCTCCGATGCGCCGAATTGGATCTTGACCGTGACACGGATCAGTGTACTGTACGCTACCACTTGAACCCATGATCATATAGCGACGCTGTACAGGTACTTACTGGAATATTATGTATCGCGAATAATATAGTTGCTACGTGTTATTTTCTAATATGAAAGCACGTTGTCACACATGGTGTTTACTTTCCCTGATTGACGTTGTACATTCCAATCATCGTCATCTACATGCGCCAGCTATCAAAGATTCTAGACTGAAATGTCAGTCGCATAACCACTTGATGTATCGCAAGCACCTGAGTCTTCCGAAACGCAGGCAACTCCATATGAAGTTGCACGCCTACAGTATGCTTGCGATGACAACGATCAGTACCCACTTTGTCCTGCAACGTGTGTCCTGTCGCCACACAAGATACAGCATGCTTATAAAGAAGGCTGTTGTAGCCGATCAACAAATCATCTCTCATCATCAGTACACTCTGTCCAAGCACATAGCATTCTTCGGCCTTTCGTCGGTCATATGTTGGCCACCTGTTGACTGACCCCTACGTTCGCTTCGAGAGCTTCATCACCTCCACTTGCGCAATCTCAAGGATTAAAATTCTAAATTGCGACATCCATGGTGCTTATCAAAACCATCCTTCACGCTGCAGCAAGCATGTCTGCAATTCTTGCCGTCCCAATGCCTCTCCACAATACCAACAACCAAAGATTGCCAGACCATCCTGCCACTCTTGACCAGTCAGACTACACGTCTATGATCGCAGCACAGAAACACAACATGTGCCAGAAATTTTGGTGCCAATACTACGCCTGTGTGGCAGGAGCTTGCAGTATGAGGATTTGGCCATCTGATCATATTAAAGGCGATACGAAGCATTCTTTGTGAGTCGCTACATGGCAGCCAAAATCGTCCTACAGTCATGGGGTACACAGCCAATATTGTCTATGACTCGGCTCAGCCGAAAACTAAGTTTTCAAGGAGAATCTTGCACATCACACAACTTTGGTATTGGAGAGATTCTCGCTTTTTGTTTGTCGTTATTTCGACGTGGGATAGCTAATGGAGAAAGAGGGCTGTGTAAGAGTAATTGGAAGATATGTAGAGCATGTGACTGCGTCTTACTTACACCATAGTCCTCATCAGGACAGTGAACATCTAATCTGCAACTTCCTCTTACGTCAGAATCCTCCTATCAACGGCTGAGAGATTGCTCGCCCGATTCTAAGTATTACTTCTAGTGCAGTTTGTGTTAGGGCTGACATTTATCGCTGTCGAAGTATTCTCATTTGTCAGTCATACCCCACAACGCGCCGTTACTGGCAGCGGCCCCGTCCGTTCTGCCCTGTGCGTAACGACTATGCGCTGTGCTCCGCCACATCACCCGCATTAACCAGTCATCTTCTCTCCATGTTCACTAGCTGACAAGAGTTGCCTTGCTCATAAGACCAACGAGCTTCAACGTATTCGTTACACAGCTAGAGCCTGTACTCGCTGCTTTGCTTCTCCACCTGGTTTGGTCTTTATAAGCAGCGCTGCTGGAGCCGTGAGATATTATGGCAGTCCTTCTGGAGCACATTTCATACTTTACAGTTCTCTGGGTACTGGGCTGCGCTTATGTATGTTTCAAACTTGCGCATTTCGGGGCTCGTGAGAAACACCTTCCCCCGGGTCCGCCTACTTATCCCATTCTCGGCAACGCCCATCTTGTCGTGGACAAGCAACTCTACAAAAGGTTGCCACAGATTCGCTCGCGCATCTTCATACACAACTAACTTTTCTAAGGTTCAAAGAATGGAGCGAAAAATATGGAGAAGTCTTTTCTCTCAAGATAGGAAGAGGAACAATGATAGTGCTGAATAGCAGGCGCGCAGTGTACGACCTGCTGGACAAACGGAGCTCGATTTATTCCGGTAGAATACGAGATGAGCAATTTCTCATTGCCTTGAAGGGTGAGAACATCGCCAACCTGAGCACGGATGCAACTTGGAGGGCGCAACGGAAAATCACTACACGTTTCTTTGCTCCTTCCAAGCTGGATGGCGAGCTGGCGGGGATTTCAGATGCTGAGTAGGTCCATGATATACCTGAACGAGCAACGTGTCTGCGGGACGCCTCTACAGCGCTAACCCCAGATGCAGAGTTACTACTCTGCTGCAAGACCTGCTGGATACCCCTCAGAACTTTAGCAAGCATCTCGAACGCGCCACGGCTTCAATCTCCGCCATTTCTCTCTTCGGACAGCGTGCAAAGTCAATCGATGACTTTTGGGCAACAGTAAGAACCCCCTGACAATTAGGCTGTGAAACAAAATATAACGTGTGTAGGATGTCTATGAAGCTATGGATGCAGTAAGTCCAAATCTTGTCAATATCACAAGGTCGTCACTCAATATCGTCATAGCTTAATGCAGCCATGAGTCCGGGCACGTATCTCCCAACTGAACAATTCCCACTACTCGGATGGATACCAAAGCAGTGGCTCAACTCGACCGTTCGAGCAGAAAATTGTTTCAAAACAATGACGAGACTTTGGGTGAAAGCTCAAGAGCACGTAGAAGCCCGGCGCAGTCAAGGTGACAAGCGCGAGTCGCTGACGGACGAACTGCTCGATGACGAAGACATCAAGCTCGATGCCGCATTCCAAGGAACCAAGCTTGCTAATTTTCTCGGGGCGCTTATGGAGGGAGCCGCTGAGACCAGTTCATTGGCCATGCGGACAAACATCTTGTTTCTGGCTGCGCATCCGTGGGTGCAAGATAAAGCTCACAAAGAGCTAGATGCTGTTTGTGGTGTTGACAGGATGCCGACCTTTGCTGACTTCAAAACTCTACCATATATCAATTGTATCATGAAAGAAGGCCTGCGCATACGGCCTGTGTGAGTCTTCTTACCCCGAAAGCTGTTCATAACGGTCGATAATCTAACGGTATACTTGCAGAGTTCCAACTGGAATACCACATCGCTGTACTGAAGATAACTGGTACGAGGGCATGCTGATTGTGGGTGATATTGAACGATGTAGAGACTTACTACTGACGTAGCATAGCCCAAAGATGCCACGATCATGATTCCCAATTGGGCCCTCAGCCATTCTTGTTACGAAGAGCCCGATGTCTACAATCCCGATCGTTTCCTGAAGCATCCAGGCTTGGCGACAGAATATGCTGCGAGCTCCGACTACCAGAATCGCGATCATTACACTTACGGTGCTGGCCGACGCATATGTGCCGGCATACACCTCGCTGAACGCACGCAGTGGCGTATGCTGGCACGGTTACTTTGGGCTTTCCGGATTGAGCACGCGGTAGACGAGACAACAGGGGCCGAAATACCGATCGATACGGAAGCATATGAAGACAAATTGATCACCGGACCAGCGGCATTCCAGGTCAAGTTCACTCCAAGAAGCCCGCAACACGTTCGGCTGATCGCTAAAGAGCTGGATGCTGTAAGTGGCCTACTGAAGAAGTGGGAGTAGGGGCCATGTCATGTTCCTCTGCCAAGTCTGTTTCGAATGCTGAGACAGCTTGTTCTTGATCTACACCGGGGTGCACAGTTCAAGAGGGTATATGAGAAACATTATAGTGTTCTGTGTATCAGGGCCCATTAGTTCAATCGAAATTTTCGTGCCACTGTTTCTGCACGTGCATCAAACAGAGTCCTTCCTGAGGAAGGCTGTTACCCCCTAGCGAAACGTCACCTTTTGGGTCAGATTGCTCGCATTCTTCAAGATTTCTCCAGGCATTCGGCGGGGTCGAACGTTGTATATTGTGTACAATTTCTCGATATTAGAACTCTCTGAAGTAGCAACCTCTTTCGAGACTTTTGCATGCAAAACGGTAGTTGCACACATCACACGAGTTGCTGGATCAAGTGAGGCTTCAGGAGTCGGCAGTTGCGTAACGCCTGTTGGAAGTATGGGGAGCTAGGATGACGTACCGACCCTAGCGTTTAACGAATAAAGCCTCGGCTATATTCGGTGAGCGCTTACCAGTATTGGTCGTGCACTGTGCGGGTGATTCCACATTCGTTTGAAACACTCTCTTGGCTTCCAGGAACGCAGTTATTGTGACATGGTTCGGATTGGACCACGCCGGAGATCTCTCCGTTGTGAACGTTTACCCTCCACTGCTGTATATTTGATATGGGGCAGGACCACCAACGGGACGTGGCTACGGCAGATCATACATGTGCGTCCTCCTGTCATCTTGCGCGAGGCAATGATAAATATCTTGCAAGTCGCGACGTTTGTAGAACCCATACAACTCCAAACTCAGGAAGTCATCCATCACAATGCGCTTCTCCAGCTCTCTCCTCGTCTGTGTCAGCACTGCAGTGTCCACTGTCAATGGCGCCCTCCAACGCGTCCAGAACTTTGGCAACAACCCAACTGGCCTTGAGATGAACATTGAAGTTCCAGGAAAACTTGCAACGAAGCCCGCAATCATCCTCGCTGTAAGTCATCTATCGTCTACTACTCCTCTCTAGCGGATGCTGAAACTACACAGCTGCACACCTGCTATGGCAGCGGCGAAGCCTACTACCAGCAGGCACAGTACAGCCAGCTTGCCCAACAGAAGGGTTTCATCACAATCTATCCCACCTCCAAGCGCGACTCCAACTGCTGGGAAGTCAACACCCAAAAGGGCCTTTCCCGTGATGCCGGCGGAGATAACCAAGGCCTCGTTTCCATGGTCAAGTGGGCAATCCAGCAGTTCGGCGCCGACGCCACAAAGGTCTTTGTCACAGGCTCCAGCTCCGGATGCATGATGACCAACGTAATGATGGCCACCTACCCTGACGTCTTCGCCGCCGCGACCTGCTACTCCGGCGTCGCTGCTGGCTGTGTTGCTGGCAGCCCTGGCGCGTCACCCGCTTCTTCCGACGGAAAGTGTGCCAACGGCTTCGTCATCAAGAGCCAGGCTGAATGGGTTCGGGTCGCTAAGGCCATGTACCCTGGATACTCTGGCAAGTACCCCAAGCTGGCCACATGGCATGGAACTGCCGACGGGCTTGTCGTGCCGGCAAACTTGGCCGAGCAGCTGAAGCAGTGGTCTGGTGTGCAGGGCGTTTCCTTCTCACAGAATGTCACAAACACCCCACAGGGAGGCTATAAGAAGATCGTTTACGGCGATGGAAGCAAGCTGGTCGGCTACGAGGCGAGTGGTGTAGGCCACACTGTTCCTGTCCACCCGACCGAGGATATGGCGTGGTTCGGATTGTAAGAGTTATATGCGCTTATGAGCACTATCACTTTGTCAATATTGAAAAAGATTGTCTCCTTGCCTTTCACTTACCCGTGGTGAACAGTGAAAATCATGTCCCTCCTAATATATTAGACTAACCAGGTCTGAGCTGGGTGTCACGACCGGAATCCTCAATCCCTCTACCACTCACTCAACTCAGGATGCCACCACCTATATCAAGGCAAGAATTTCTAGCCTCGCTTGAAGAGCTCACCTGTCCTATCTGCCAGGAGTCTTTCGAAGGTAAAAGCGAGGGCACACACTATCCTGTTGAAATAGAAGGATGCCGCCACGTTTATGGAGCTGATTGTCTCGAAACGTGGGTCACGACTAATTGTTCGAGCCATGACACATGCCCAACCTGTCGTGCAGTGCTATTCGGGGATCCAGACGAAGAATCTTCAGATGAAGAATATCCATACGAAGAATATCCATACGAAAAATATCCATACGAAGAATATCCATACGAAGAATATCCACACGAAGGATATACATACGCAGATTATCTAGACGATGATTCAGAAGTGGAGCATGACTTTCCTAGGGATGACCGTGGGCATGCAGGTCTTGTTTGATAGCCTCTTACCATTGAATTCTACTTTAATTCCAGATGGTTAACGCGGGCAACCTTCCTTGTGCATATTAGTGGCGCTTTTCATACAGGTCGATGCCCGATACCGCGAGTCAAAGTGGCATAACATCCGAGAAGATGGCTTATAACATGGTGGACTCTTTGGAAGTGAAAGGAAGAGACTGCAATCGACGCGGCATCGGCCCAGAATGTCGTCATGTACCAGCTCGAGGTCCCGTTATCTGTCGGCTTGATTTTCACGTGTAGGGTTGACAAGTCATCTGGTCAAGTCATATACCACGATGTAGACGTTCGGGATTCACCTGTAGAATAGCCTAGATACTCAAGGCGGTAGCGAGATGTAGTCTGACAGCATAACCGGCTCCAGCAAATCGATGTAGGGCATAACAATGGATGAGCAGTCGAAGGCCGGAAGACGCGCTGGTGATGCCGTTGCAGTGTCCTTGTGTGCTTGAACCGGATCCTTCGTGTAGCAGTCTAATTACCTGCGTCAGGTCCCATGAATCGAACAACAGGTGCAGGATCCAATCGTGCTATGCTCGCAAATTAAGCGTTGGTTGACAACGTTGTCGGATGATGAGGCCGTGGCATTTTCACTCAGCCTCATTGGTCGGTCCTTCTCGCTGCGATATCGCGCTCACAAATACAGCCGTCGCACATAGCCACGAAATGGTGTACGAGGTGCAACGTCAATTTGGCGTGAGGATGCTGTGACTTTCGGGGACAGCGGAGAGGCAGCCGAGTGAGTTTTGACTAGTGCATGAAGGAGTTGTAAGCTTTCGAGTCAGCCATCACCGATTGAAACACACGCCCGGCCCGAGATATTCTCTTGGGCAACGGAGGCGTATGGGAGCCAAAGCCTGATGGTACGTTGTTTTTGAGATGTCGCCTGCAAGACTTGCTGTTCATGGGAGTGACAAAGGGGGCTGTTGGTCCAATGGTGCCTGAAGATCCTCGCCTATTCCATCATACCTAAGCGAAAGGCCTCGCTGGCCATTCGCACGCGACCATGGCGTACCGTGGCGGCTTTCAGCCTAGGGTGACATTCATGTCCGCGCAACGTTGGATGGACGGGCGACGTTAACGACGCAGCCACACAGCTCGTAACTACATAGATACCAGTCCAACACTACGATCCCGCCGCGCCGCGTGCTTCCTCCTGATCACAGAGCAGCTGCAGTTGCCCAATCAGCCACTCAGCGCGCGGAGATTGGAAAGGAACATCCTTGCAGCCCTAACACTCCCACGGCCTTCTGTCATCATTCGAATCCAGGACGACGTCCAGAAGCCTAAGGGAACGCATACCGTACACCGCTGCGCTGACCGTGCGCACAAAGAAAAAAAGAGCTATTACTATCACCTCCATATTGCCTATTGCACCGGAGCCCAACGATGGAGGTGAGCGCCCACTGCATTCTTTTCCCTCCTCTGCCCTGCTCCGTTGCGTCATCTTCAAGATAGCTTTCCTTCTCCTCGCATCGTGTCAACGCGCTGTGCCGTTCTCGCTTCCTTTACCTACGCTGTCCGCCAGCCTTCGCTCCTTTCTCAGCCCTATATCTGTGGCGTTGCCGTGCTATCGGTGCCGGGTCGTGTATGCGTGCCTACCTACGCGTGTCACTCTTGTAGTACCACACGGCGAGCGCTGATTGCACCGTCTTCCAGTCGTTCCATTGTCTTCACCGCGACTTCTCCCTGTACAGTCCCTGCCTTGGCGGCTGGGGTTGTTTATCTTTCCCCACGTCGTTCTCCATACCCAATTGAAAGCTAGGAAGGAGCCTGGCGCGACAACGCGACATGTCGGGCAGGTGAAAGTGAATAATCGCTACACACTATTTGCGCTCTGCTGCCTGGTGTCTGCAGAATCACATCTTTCCTTTCGTCTTTGATTTCAGCATTATACCCTGTACAACTACACGTCATGAGCCGCCGTCCTAGCCGACAGATGTCTGCATTCTCTGCAGAGGGACTTGGGGAGCATATTTACGAGGGCGATGGGCCGCGACGTCCGTCGGTGCAGTCTGTCGTGCAAGCGTCGAGTTTGAAACCAGGAGCACAGTTAACCATGGAGCGGTTTCTACAGGACTTACCGAGCGCCGACCAGCCGCCAGTCGATTTCAACCAGCAATATCACACGGGGCGGGTTCCGAACAGCAAGGGAAGAGATGGAAAGCCAAGGCTACTCCTTATGGGCCAGAGGAGGTAGGAACAGTCACGAGAGCGGAAGGCGGAAGTCCATCACTGACATGAAGCATTAGAAGTGGTAAATCATCCATAGCCAACGTGGTTTTCCACAAGCTACCTCCGAGCGAGACGTTATTCCTCGAGACTACGTATAGGATCAAGAAGGAGTCGATGCAGTAAGTCTTAGCGCGAGAAGACCCTATGCATCAACTAATCAGCTTGACTAGCTCCTTCATGGACTTCCAAGTGTGGGATTTGCCTGGCCACTTGGACTACTTCGACCCTGCATTTGACACTGACAACATCTTCGACGAGATCGGCGCACTTATCTGGGTTATCGACGCACAAGACGAGTATCTTGACGCTATTACCCGGCTGAACATGACGATCCTCAATCTACAACACTCGTACCCGAACATCAACATCGAAGTCTTCGTACACAAGGTCGATGGACTTTCCGACGACTTCCGGGGTGATACGTTCCGCGACATTATCCAGAGAGTACAAGACGAGCTCAGTGATAACGGATACGAACAAGCGCCCATATCATTCTACCAAACCAGTATTTACGACCACTCAATCTTCGAGGGTTTCAGCAAAGTCATACAGAAGCTGATACCGCAGTTACCAACACTTGAGGCGCTGCTCAACAATCTTTGTGCCGCATGTAACATTGAGAAGGCTTATCTATTCGACATCATGAGCAAGATCTACGTGGCTACCGACACAACGCCTACCGATATAGGGAATTACGAGATTTGTTCCGACTATATCGACGTGGTTGTTGATGTAGCTGAGATATACGGATACGAGCGTGACAATCAGACACTGGAAGAGGACATGCTTGAAAAGGGCAACGGAGACGCTGAAAGCCTGATCACTATGGAGAGAAAGGGAGCCAGATACCTATACCTGCGCGAGTTGAACAAGTGAGTTTTCTGCTTTAGCTGTGCCGGTCGGAGATTGCTGACAAAAGCAGATATCTCGCCCTTGTCTGTATCATGGGCGATGACAGTCCAGCGGAAAAGAAGGCTATCATCGACTACAACGTTGGTGTCTTTCAAGCAGGTCTTAAGAAGGTTTTCCCGAAGGGCGATCGAGAAGCCCAAGTCGAGATCGTAGCCACGCATGACGGAATGTCGGACTGAGAGACGATCCGTTGTATGCCTACATGTTTATGAAGGGGAAGATTACCGCTGTTTCAGACAGAGAGGAATGACCTGAGCTGATGGACGGCATACGATGCAGTGTGACAAGCATGTTGTTGACGAGGAGACATCAAACAAGATTAAAGCAAGCATCACATCAAGCAGCCTTACAATACTAGAAGTTACAAACTCGCACCAAAGCCCTCATTGAGCATGGATGTGGCTGACCTAATGGAGGGGCGTGGCCAATGAACGCTCCCGGGTTTCGGATGATCTGCGTCATTGCCGCTCTTCTGCCAGATGGGGACTCTCACAGCTCCAAGCTCCAATGCAATTTATCTCCGCTACCTCGGACCGCTTTCCACCCCTCTTAATCTTGCTGTGCGAGTGAAGACGTGGTCTCTTTCTGCCGGTACCTTCCTTCTCTTGGTAGTGACTGCTGGAGTCAATAAGAAAATACAGGTACGAAGCTGTGCTGGAAAGGAGCGATCCTTCTAGAACTACACGCACCATCACAGCACTAACCCACACAGCTACACACACTACTGGTCTCCTAAACATAAACGTAACCACACCACCTACAATCGAACCATCCATCCAAGTCTCTCCGCGCCAACACAATGTCGAACACTGCCCGTAACCGCAAACCGCCCACCACAGCAGCAACAGACGCAAGCCATGAAGGCACCGTCCCCATCCCGCGCGCTCCCGCGTCGACCGCAGAAGCCAAGACGGAGCTGAAGGCGGCGGTCAACGAACAAGCCGAGAGGACATCCAACGGCCTCTCCGTCCTAGACGTCCTGCGTGTACTCGGCGGCCTGGCGCTGCTCAGCGCGGGGCTGTCCTATCTGGTCACCAGCGGCGAGAGCATGACATGGGGCTACAACGCCAAATGGACGCGTCTACGAGAATGGAAAAATGCCCTGGTACGCGCTTCCCCCTCCCCCTCCCATTCCTTCAAATACCCCCTTAGACACACGCCTCACTAACCCGCCCATGTTTGCAGAAGCCCCAAGTCCACCTCACCGACATGCAACTCGCCTCCTACAACGGCGCCAATCCCGACCTTCCCATCTACCTCGCCCTCAACGGCACAATCTACGACGTCAGCGCCTCCCCGCAAACCTACGGCCCAGGGGGTTCCTACCACTTCTTCGCGGGCCGCGACGCCGCGCGCGCCTTCCTCACGGGCTGCTTCGCCGAAGACACGGACCCGGACCTGCGCGGCGTAGAGCTCATGTTCATGCCCATGGACCCGGAGGAGAAACCCGACGCGACCCCGGAAGTGATCGAGAAAGCAAAATCAAGGCGCAAGCTGAGCCAGAAAGAGATCAGGGAGAGGGGAGAGAAGGAGCTGGAGCAGGCGAGGGAAAGGATGCAGCAGGGACTGGAGAGCTGGCATGCGCTTTTCAGGGGCGATAAGGGGAAGCCGTACAGGAAGGTGGGCATGGTCAAGAGGCCCAAGGACTGGGAGAGGGTCGTCCCGCCCAAGAAGCTTTGTGCGCAGGCGGAGAAGAGCAGGCCCGTGAGGAAATATGAGTAGGGCTGGTTTGGTGGGGTTAAGGGCTGGGGTTAGGGGCTGGGGTGGGAGCGGGAGGGTGTGTTTGGTGTATATCGTTCAATCATATGGAGGTGTTCTATATACTTGTTCGTGAATGATGCACGACGGTGGCGGTGATGCAGGTGTTTGGGGCCAAGTGTGGAACTGCTCGAGATGTTGTATCACAATCCATCCATCAGAGCTGACGATGGTTGCTGTGTGAAGCCGGTCACTTGCTTTGAAGCTGGGCATGTGTGTATGTTGGACCACCGGGTTGGCGTTGTCTGGAGAACCAGCAAGGCCTAGAGGGGATACTCGAGTAGCAGAGCCCAACATCGCATCGTGGAGTCGATCATGTGTGCGACCATGGTGAGTGTTCTAGGCTGTACGCTGTTGTCCCACGACAACGTGGACTCGTTTATACGGGATTCGTAACGCATTGTCCAACGCATCGCCTCAGCCCTACCCAACATGAATGACGCACATCACTTTGTCACACGCTCAGGCAGCAATTTACACAGCGATGTGTGAGTTCGGATATCTTTTTCATTCAATACATAACCGACACGGCCTACAGGCGCGGTGCAGTACCGGATCCGCCTGTCCTCCTTTCATGCCCCTTGTTTGTCCGTTTGAGACCCGTTCGAGAAGTACGCCTGTATTTGCGAAACCTGGGAAAGAGGAATGTCGTTTGAAAGCGCTGAAAAGGGGGGAGCACCGAAATCGAAGGCGTCTACTTCATGTCTGCGTCGAAGTCGAGGGTTTACTCGGCATCACCGACAGCGCGGGCTAGAGCACGATATGTTAGCTTTAGTGTTTCTGTTGGGGGCCAGGGCGAGGGCTGGCGCCCTCGGGGGTAGACGCACTGTAGACGGCCAGCTTCGAGTGGCTGACGACCTTCTTGATCTGGCCGTTGGCCTCGAGGTCCTTGAGGGCTTTCCTGGCGAGCGAACCGTTGATCTTGAGACGATCGACGAGGGTGGCAACGGTGATCAGGCGGTACGACTGGACATCCTTGTTGAGCTTGTCGGTGACGTTCTTGTCGAGGACGACGGCGTGCTGGGCCTTGTCCTTGACTGCGGGGCTTGTCAGCTTTGCATCCTCAAGAGCATCGTGGGCTCGCGCAGCGCTGCGCTGCGTCGGGTATGGGTATGTGGGTGGTTTTGGGTGCGCTGTTCTTTTTTGCGTGCGAGGTGTGTGTGCTGGCGGCGGCGGTCACGTACCCTTGCCCTTCGACCACTTCTTCTTCTGCTTCTTGCCTCCGGTTGCTGAGGGAGCCATTTTTTCGGATGTGTGAGGTGGACTGGTTCAGAAGCGCAAGTCGAGACAAGTCGAGGTCGAAATGCTGTGCGGAGTCGCGCTGCCAAGCGTTGCCGTCTGCCGTCTTATTGGGCAGCCGCACAGTATGCAAGCGAAGGCGCTAGACTGAATCGGTATCGCTGCTTTCTCGCGAACATCAACGTGAGAATCATGCTCACCTGTCACAATGAGGGCGACTATTTCGTTTTTGTGTTGAATGGTATCAGTTGTTCATTCTTATTGTAGTCGCTTGGATCATTTGCCTCTCGCATACCAAAGTATGCTCATGACTGTACATACATATCAATCGTGATCTTGCGACAAAGGAGAATACAACAAGCAAAGCAATCGAACATTATGTTCTGACCATGTAAGTAGAATACACCAAGCTCAAGCACGTAAAAGCTCAGGACTTACATTCCACAGAAATAACTTGAGGCTGTAGTTTCGAAGTCTTCATGTCCTGAAATACTTCACGATCCTGTGCACCAGACCTCTGCCGTGTCACCCTACATGACGATGCACCAAACGCCCTCCTTAGACTCCTTTTCGCACTTCCTCGAATTTTTACGCTCAATCCCAGTTTCAGGTGGCGGGGGGATGCCTCGCTCGCACCTGGGACAGAGTGCATGGGGGCAATGCGGTGCCAGTCTGGCGTTTTGGCAAGGAGGCCTACCATGTTTACTGTCACCACGGTTGTAGTAAAAGCAGTGGCAGCAACGCCAGCCCATTGTGAGCCGTGGTGCTTAAAGACAGTAAAGTGTGAGGTGTTGGTCAGTTTGGTTCTGTCGTATTGGGCAGTGCAGCTTTGTGGCGTGAGCCGTTAAGCTCTGCGGTATGGACGCTCCAGCTATGCGGTATGAAGAGTCCAGCTCTGTGCTATCGAGCTCTGTGCCTTGGACAGTCGATCTCTGTAGTATCCGACAGTCGATCTCTTTCGTATGAGACAATCCAGCCGGGGCCCGTAGTACCAGCCTGTTGAATTTGTAGTACAGAAGGTCGACTCTGGTATGGACAATGTGATACTATTTGGACAATTTGGTATAATGTAGACAGTTGGATCGGCGCAAGAGTAAGTTATCAGCCGTGCACGACGTAAGAGATTGCTTGCATCAAGTGGATGTGAGAGAGTGCACAGTCATCACGGCGTTGAAGGTCGAATTTCTATATATTGGTGAAAGCTGCCCTTCATATCTCGCCTATCACATCTGACAACGTGTTTACCTTTATTGTGACAGTAAACCAAACAGCACGCCGTGAGTTATTCAAATGAGTTGTCCATGGCGTACTGTAGCATGCTTTCCCCTTGAGTTTGTCGTCAAGAGCCCATCCGCTCCTTTGTCTGGGGGTCTGGCAGATATGGATCCGTCGTGCGCTTGACGCCGAGACAAATCTGACTTGTTAAGCACCCCAAGCTCATGTTTATTTTCTGCCGAACGCGGAAACCGGATTTGAACAACACAGAGAAGACTACATGGAAGAGTGTGAGTGATCAACAGACTTCTGCATACCCGTGAAAGATTAATATCATTGTAGACTTATTCAATAACCCTAACAAGACAGGAGGCAGGCACTTGATGTATGCGGTGTACATTGGTAATAATGACTTATGCAACATCGACATAAATAGCAGCTCAAACTCCGAGTATGCAACCAATATCGGGGGTATCGTGGACTTTTTTCCCAAACCCAGAACACCCCTCGTGCCGTAAACGCCTTCGCGAAGAATAGTGAAGATCGCGACCGATTTAGGAGAATAATCAGCAGCTGTCAAAGAGAGTCACATAGCTCATCCTCATAACGAGTCGCATCCTACACGCCATTCCCCCAGTTCATATCGCCCTGCTGCTGCATGCGCTGCTGAGCCTGCTGCGCCTGAGCCTGGCGCATCATCATCATCTGCTGCATCTGCTGCTGGTTCATCTGACCCCCCATGTTCATGCCCTGCATGCCTTGCATGCCCTGCATATTCTGCTGCATCTGCTGCATGTTCATTCCTTGCATGTTGCCCATATTCATGTTGCCCATGTTGCCCATGTTCATGCCCTGCATGTTGTTCATCATGCCTTGGGGCATCTGCCCGCCGTTTTGCATGGCTTGCTGACGGAACCGCAGGATTTGATCGTTGCGCTGGGCCTGGGCTCTTTGGGTAAGCAGAGCTTGCTGGTACTGCTGCATTTGTATGGGATTTTGACCAGCCGGTCCCTGGTTTTGCATGCCTTGGTTGATGTTCATCTGATTCTGTCCCATTTGCTGCGCCTGGATTTGAGCTTGCTCTTTGCTCCTAATAAGATTTTCGAGCTGCGACATTTGCTGGACATGTTGTTGTGGTATCTGTTGGCCGAATGTCGCCAGCAGTTGTTGCCTGCGCTGAGTGTATTGGTTACGTAACGCGGGTATACTCATGTTAGCCATGTTGTTACCCCCTTGTTGGTTGGGCATGGGGTTCTGAGGCCCCTGTGGTGACATCTGGTTCGTAGCGTGCTGCTGGTTCTGCTGCTGGACTGCTTGCTGTTGCTTGAACTGCTGAAAGTAGTTCTGTGCAAGGCTTTGTTGGTACAACTGAGGATTCTGTCCGTTGGGTATACCTTGAGCCTGAATGTGCATTTGCGCCTTGCGCATTGCCATCTGCTGCAAGCTTTGACCGCCAGGCGACATGCTGTTCATTTGCTGGTTTTGCAACTGTTGTTGTCGTAGTATTTGCTGCATCCTCTGCTGGTTTTGCTGCGCTTGGAGAGCTTGCATTGTCTCGGGAGTCATGTTCTGAGTCTGCGGTGTCATCATGATCGGAGTTGCACCCTGTACCTGTAGAGAGGGACTGCCCTGGCTCATGCGTGGTGTCGGGGTCATGTTGCGGTTGGGCATAGCAGTGTTCATGACAGGCGTGCCTTGCATCATCTGAGGTGTGTTTGTGCGACTCATGGAACCCTGCTGCTGACTAGCGGTGCGTGCCATCGGGTGATGCGAGATCGAAGAAGGAGGTCGAGCAGGGCTGGCGATGGCATGGTTTGAAGCTGTTGCGGCCATAGGAGTGCCTCCCATGGGATGAGTTACTTGGCCACCAACACGGGGAGAAGCAGCCGCCGCCATTGGAGTATTCTGTCGCACACCAGGTGAGAACTGGTTTTGTGTCGCAGACTGCGGTGTTTGCGAGATCTGAGCTGCTGCTGCGTTAGACATTTGCGCTGCTTGTGCGGCTCGAAGAGCCTCGTTTTGCTGCATTTGATTCTGCTGCAGGATCTGCTGCTGTGCCTGCTGCTGACGCAGCAGCTGCTGTCGTTGCTCTTGGATCTCGGCTTGTTGTCTGTTGGCTTCCATGTCTCTCCGCTTTTGCGCTTCGGATTCCAGCTGTGCCTGTCTCTTAGCCTGTGCTTGGCGTGCATCTTCTTCCTTCTTGCGACGATCTGCTTCCTCGCGGTTCGCCTTAATACTCGCGAGTGTCTTGAATCGCGCGAAGGACATGGTGTTGGCTGCAGCACGTACAGCGCCCTCGTCGCCACCAGCAGTCGTGGTGTTGAGTGTCGCCTGTTGCTCGTCTCCCGCCAACATAAAGCTTTGGAGGTTCTGCGCATCAGCTTCATCGGCTGCAAGTTCGGCAGTCGTCCTTTTCCGACTCTTGCGTTCTGGTGGCGGGTTCTTGTTGTTGGGGTGGGTCATTGCGTCCATCAGAGCAATCGATTCGGCAAAACTCTTTGTAGGTTCCAGATACAGCTTGGGACATGTCGCATTGAGCATCTCGGCCTCGAACTCGTGTACGTTGGTATCGTCCAGCATCATCTTCTGTCGTTTCGGGCTAGGGCCTGCGGAAAAGGTAGGCGTGGGCGGTACGGCGGTCAAGGGCGTGGGTGGCACGCGTCCAGCCTGCATCCTCTTGAGAGCGGCGGTATCGGTGGCAGGCGTAGTGGCAAGTATCGACATGTCGACCAAGTGTGATTGCGTAGAGGGAAACAGGACAACAGTCGTAACCGTCGGACCGGTGGCCGGCTGCTTCTGCGAGGAGCCATTCACGCCGGGCGCAGGCATGTTCTCCTTGTCATCCTTGTCGGCGGCCTCCTTGGCTGGCGCTGCAGTGCCATTGGCTTTGGGGTCGACCTTGTTGCTCGGATGCGCGCCGTAGGGAGACGGGGTGATGAAGTTGTTGTTGTTGTGGATGGAGAAGGCCGTCTTGCTGTCATCGGCGGCGCTGTTTGCGCTGTCCTTGGGTTTGACGGCATTGTTGCGGTAGTTGTGGACTTCGACGATCAGGCAGCCGTCGTAGAAGGGCGTGCCGTTGCCATGGAGCTCGTCGAGCATGTTGTGGGGGAGCTTCTTCTCGCGCATGGCCGTGAGAAGCTCCCGCATGGGCGAGGCATAGGTCAGCGTCTCCTGGGAGTCGTTGATGCGGAAGTGATTGGGGTAAAGATAGACGCGCATCGAGGGCAGCTTGCCGCGATGCCGGGCCAGGATGGTCTCTTGCGTGTACACTGGGCACTATGTCAGCTGCAGGCTCGCGCACAACACAGCACAGCACGGCACGGCACGGCGGTGCAGTAGGCCGGGAGTGCATACCAAACTGCTTCGGCTCCGGCTTTGCGCTGTCATCCTCCATATTGGGTGTTTTGGTGACGACGCGCGCAATGCCAGGACGCTGAGACTCGCGGCGCGCGCGGAGAGCCTGCGTCGGCCGGGCTGTCGCGACTGCGCCCGACATGTTTGCGGGTGTTGTGGGCGCGTCGGCGGGGTGGGTCGAGGAGGTGCTGGGATCGATCTGGGGAAGCTGCGGCCGGCGGTGAGGTCAAGACCGTCAGGCACGCAAGCAGCTGCAAGCTCGAGCTATTGCAGATATCGCACAAGGGCTGGCGCAAGTGTGCGCGCAACACCCGGGGGAACTTCGACTGCGCAGCTGCAAAAGTGCGACTCGACAAGGTGTGATGTTATTGGAAGTGTCTCAGGCAATGCCGGTTTGAGGGACCGCGTCCGGTGAGGTCTGAGGTTCTTGGCGGCGACCATCTCCAGGGTTTCACTGTGGGCTTAGGCTTCACGTGAGCGTCTTCTCAGTTCCAACCTACCTAGGTAGGTTCCAAGGTTCTCATCCTATAATCAGCCCACTTCCCGGCACTTTAGCATCGCACTGTTGCACTGACATAAGTTCAACTATACAGAGGACCTGCACATACGTATTCCATGACCGTGCCGACTTGGACGGCAAGATTGTATTTATTAGAGTGAGCCACAGCCTACTAGGTATGTATGCACGCATACGATTGAAGAGCACACAGACTATTGCACATGTATGCATCCATCGACTGATCTTTCCATACTTAATTATCAAGGAAAACGAAATTCAAACCAGTAGCGATACTAATCCCAACGTTCACGCCAACATTGCCTATTACATTCTCGTACTAATGTCCATACACAATGAGAGCGCGCGGCCGGTCTTGGTCACACAACTCTGCATTCACCTCCGACAACACCTTCGGATCCTCGGACATACGATTAATGAACTTCCAAAAGCCGCCGTGGACCGCCTCCAGGCTATCCATCGCGACGCCTGCAGACACTGCCATGGTGTCTAGCTCCTTGCACAGCGTAAGTTCCTCCAGATCATGATCGCCTGTTCCATCCGTGACAGGTCGCACGGCGGCCTTGACATCACGACAGCCAGCGAGCGCCTCTTGTGCTGCGTCAAGATGAAATTCGATACCAGACCGCGTTGGGACTGTTTGAAAGCTGCGAGAGAAAGCCTTGAGCACCTCAAAGGCGTTCAGGAAAAAGCGGTTCAGCGTCTTGGTCTCGGAAATGGCAGCAGCGAACAGCTGGGCCTTACGACTGCCGTGTCCGTACGGGGCCGCCAGAACCTCGCCGAGTTGATGCTTCACCATAGTGTATTGTTCTTGTAGAGCCTGGTTCTCTTCAGATAAAGAAAGGTTACGGCTCAACAATCCCACGTTCTGTTCCTGCAGAGCAAGCGGGTCACACTCTTTGAACGTCGAGAGAGCATCGTGAGCATCATCAATCTGCTGATAAAGCTGAGCAATCAAGGCATCCTTCTTCGCAAGCCGGTCGCTCTTGCTCTCAAGCGCATGCTTGTCTGACTCTCGCAATTGCTTGTACATTGCCTCAGACTTGCGGTTGTCGTCCATGAGCTTAGCAATGGTACCTTGCTGATGCTCAACTTTGGCTTGGAGGGCTTCAGTCTTCGCAGCAGCAGACGTTTCGGCGTGCTGCTTGCCTATACTGTCGTTCAGCTGCTGTCGATAACGCTCAGCGCGCTCGTTGAGGTACTCTTCGGTCTCCTTGTGTAGTTCAATCTGGCGACATGCTTGCTGCAACTCAGTCATCCTAGCTACATGCTCATCAGGAAGGTTGTCAATCGCCTTCTGCTTCTTCTTCACCTCGTCCTTGAGTTTCCCGTTCGCTGCCCGCAGCCCGGTTTCACGGAGCTCGAGCTCCGCAATGTACTCTCGAGCTTGCCTAAGTTCAGTCAGCTCTTCAAAACGCTCTTCAATCTCGGCGGGCAAGATGTCTTCGAATGTCAAGTTGTCTGCGGCAGCAGCAGCCACAAGCGCAGCAAGTCGCTTCTGATAGTCACCGCGACCTGACATTTTCTTGTCCGTGAACTTTTAGTAGCTGGTTGATTGATGCTTTGGTTCGGGGTATCCTTTGGCTGGTGGAATGGTTCTGAAATAGGTTTAGGTTCTCTGGTTTGTTTCAATATGTTTGCTCCAAACAGGGGAATTCTTTTGATAGATTTAGCATAGCAAACATTGTGTGAACATTGTGTAAAACAAAAAAGGAGTTTTGCGAACGCCATTGATGAGCAATACAGTGTAGATGTTACTCTACTTTGTAAGTAACGCCATCATTGTGTTGACATGATGAGTCGCTTGTACAGCGTAGGAAAAGAAACAATTGCTGCTTTCCCAACGCCTCTGCAGGCAGTCACAGGACCCTCTGTCCTCTGAAGTTGTCAACGGGTATTTACCTTGTTTGTATGCAGTCCTATGTAAGGAATGTACTATTTGTTATACTAGTCCAATTGTATAATCATTCTGAAAGGAACAACAAATTCACGGTGTTTGCAATCTGGTATGACATTGGCCGCTAATCTCACAAGTGAAGGTAGTCCAGCCCAAGCACACCGCACCACGTTCGCCCACAGAGCCTCACATCATTCTTTGTCTCCTATTGTTTTAAGACCAACATTGCTACACAGTGTGTTGGCATTACGCAAACAGAATAGTGCTTCCATCTCGCATGTACCTAGACCACTAAGATATGCACATGAAAAATGTTGTTCGTCAATACTTGGCAACGTCGGGCGACGCACCTCCGAACCATACATGGCCTGCAGCCACCCCGCAATCTTTCCGAAGCTTGATGTTTACTCCATGCAGTGATCCACATGCTCCATGATTCGGTCATTTGACAATTCTTTTTCTCCACATCCCTGTGCCAGGCCTTACAGCCTATAGCAGACTACCGTAGGATTTAGTACCTTCTTCATTCGAAGCTCCCTCATGTCTAGGCCTATGCCTGCTGACGACAGTCCTATAGGTTCAATGACGTCGTTTACTAACAGTCCGCTGCCGAATGCTTCAGGACTGCTACGTTACATTCGCCAGAGTTGCTTTCACTGATCAACAGCGGGGTAGTGGAGTGAACGACGGATCGGCAGCAGCCACGCGACCACTTAGAATTGGTTCATCGTGGCAGGTACATAATTCCACTTAGCAACCATCTCTCTTACATCATAAAAGACTAGTCGACCCAACTCCTCTCCTTCACACCATTTCCCAA
This sequence comes from Epicoccum nigrum, assembly GCA_002116315.1. NCBI lineage: Eukaryota > Fungi > Ascomycota > Dothideomycetes > Pleosporales > Didymellaceae > Epicoccum > Epicoccum nigrum. The sequence continues at coordinate 310,144 of KZ107845.1, read as the reverse complement.
AATGCTGCCAATCAACCTGTTGAAGGTTGTTTGCTTTCTGCCGGCTCTGATTCAAGCACAATGCCCGGAGTACATTGATTATGCTTCCAAAGTCCACCAGCCCTTGAGCAAAGGCAAGTACCAGCTTGCATATCAGCGACCTTCGGAGGAGTGTCGTACATTTAAGAGCCCGGGACTGGAAGAGACCGTCGCTCGTCTCGAGGGTGTTATCAAGGATCCAGATCTCTATCGACTATTCCAAAATGCCTACCCCAACACTCTCGACACTGCCATCAAGTGGAAGGGAGTTGCGGCAGATAATGCCGAGGAAGAGCTCACCTTCATCATCACGGGCGACATCAATGCCATGTGGCTTCGTGATTCTTCGAATCAGATGCAAAGCTACCTGCCACTTCTGAACGCGAGCAACGACCCTAATTCCATTGCGAGTCTCTATCGTGGTGTCATCAACCTGCAAGCCCGCTACCTTCTTACGTCACCATACTGCAACTCCTTCCAGCCGCCTGTGGAGAGCGGAATCAAGATTGCCTTGAACGATGCTGCAAGTCAGGATACAGTTTTCCCGACCTATTCCAATCAGTCGGTCTTCGAGTGCAAATACGAACTCGACTCGCTGGCCGCTTTTCTCCAGATTTCCACGGATTACTACCGAGCCACGGGCGATTATGAGTTTTTTGGCAAATTCAAGTGGATATCGGCCATCGAGGCAGTTTTGAAGGTAGCTCAGGACATGATGGAACCAACATATGGAGTGGACGGAGAGGTCCTGGAGAGTCCATACACCTTCCAGCGCCTGACAACACGTGCAACGGAGACATTTGCAAACGATGGCATTGGGAACCCTGTCGCAAATGGCACTGGCCTCATCAGGAGCGGATTCCGACCAAGTGACGACTCGACAATCTTCCAGCTCTTCATCCCAGCGAACATGATGTTCAGCACTTACCTGGAATCTACAAGCGAGATCATGGGCAAGCTGTTTGTTGGAAACTCGGCGGGGCTCTCCCAGCAGATGCGTGACTTGTCAAACTCGCTCCACGAGGCGATCGAGACCCACGGCACAGTAAATCACCCCAAGTATGGCAAGGTATATACCTTCGAAGTGGACGGTTTCGGTTCGACGGCCATTATGGACGATGCTAACATTCCGTCGTTGCTCTCTGCGCCCTTCTTAGGATACGAGGTCGACGAAGAGACGTACGCGAACACTCGCGAACTGATCCTGAGTGCCACCAACCCATACTACATGCGTGGTCCTGTGATCAACGCTATTGGTGGGCCACACCAAGGACCTGGTATGGCGTGGCCAATGGCGTCCATCGTCCGCATCTTTACGAGTGATGACGACGAAGAGATTACGAACGAACTGAGGCAGATTGTTAGCAGCACTGACGGCTTGGGCTTGATTCATGAGAGCATCAACTCATTCAACGAGACCAAATGGACAAGGCAGTGGTTCTCGTGGGCGAACGGTCTGTTTGGTCAGATGATTCTCGACCTAGAGGATCGTAAGCCAGAGATTCTGGAGACTAGCTTTCAGTGATCAACGAATACTTTTTTGCCAGGTCACCTGCCCAGGTATATAATATAGGCAAAATAATTTACATACTCTCACAATTATCCTGAATGCAACGTGCGACATGAGGTCTGCAGGTAATTATGGCGTACGCTTGTCGTTGCACCACCTCGGTGAACTCACCTGGTTACCTCCCCGCTGACCCTGCATGCTGATAGAGATGGCGGTGATGCTAGTTTGAGTACTTTCGAAAGTAGTGTCCGTAGCAAACGGTCTTGCCAGCCCCCTCCAACCTCTCGTTGCCCGAAGGTACAAACTCTACTGAAATCGATGACATCCCGATCTCCAGCCTCGTTAAAAATATCGCTGAATCTTCAACTAAGCCGATATCCGGGACATCTCCCTGCTGAAGATCAGACAAGGCTGACAACCCCACCAGGTGGATGCTTGAATTCAAGGAACAACAACTGCCATCTGACATTTCTCTGATCAATGCGCCACCGTCATTGCTGCGTAACTTGCTTTGTCCAAGGTACAAGCAAACCGTGAAACATGGCAGTGCCGTCGCACAAAGTAGCCTGATTGACCAGAATTTTGAGATAGGCTGACAGCGGTCGGTAGATAGCGCTCTGCTAGATCTGCGGTGAGCCGGCCTCAGCGCTTGAGGCTGCTGAACTTGGCGCTATGTCAGCCGTAATATCTTTGAGGCGGAGTGGAGGCCGAAAGTTTCAGAGCGACATTTTGCATCTGCAACTGCATGATCGTCTTTCCTTCTCCGCAAACTTGCGTGCTTTACAAGTCAATGGTTCCCTGCGTCTGCATCAAAAGACACCGGAAATCCTGCTTCCGCACGAGCAAAGTAACACCGCAGCTGAAGTTCGCCCAAGCATGCGGCGGGATGCTAAGCCGCTCGGATGGCTCTGCGATTTGAGTGGATCGTCACTCCTGAACCGTGCCACATTGGGCAAGCGCTACTGGTAACGCGCGCGAACTTGAATCGCTATGCATGCTGCTGTCCAACAACGGTAGGAGAGACCACCAAATGAGATCTGCTCAGCTCCCGGCGGAGCGAACAACCCTGTCGATTCGATCCTCAAGATATTCCCGAGAGGATTTCCGATGCGAGACTACAGTGGTCTTGTACCGTGGCTGATGGCTCACGGTGACCCCGAGTGCGAGACTATGATTCTTCTCCCCCTTAGAGCTCACATTGTCTGGTTGGCAGTGTTCCTCAAGTCATGGGAACGCGTTCCCTGGTCATAGAAATGAGGATATCAAACAGTTTCCCCACCGGCCGATGCTCGCCGCCAACGTAGCTTATTGCGCCAGAAGCTTGATTGTGGGCGTGCACGCCATCGCGTCGCATCAGTGGTCCCTTCCAAAACTTGCAGCTGTTGCAAGTCTGTCATTCCCTTCGCTAGCATAGAAACCGCTATGGCTACCATCCACTAAGTTCCTGCCATCTCTAGTCGCCTACTCGACAGTCTCTCAGCCTCGACTGCGGGTTCTACTCCTCTCCTTACCTCTCCTCGACTTTTGAACAACGGCATACGAGGCTTTTTGGACTCCACGAGGCACGGTGTTTCAAGTAATATCTACTCAGCGATTTGGACGTCGACATTAAGCGCTCAGGCTGGATCCTTACAACATCTCGTCTCTATCACCAACTGGCGCTAATTCGACCAATACGGAGCAAGCATATCGCAACAACCAACTCGAAAGCAAACGGCATCGTGTTTTCGACTAGCTGCATACCTGCGCTTGCTCTCGTTGGGCTCATTCGACTTGTTGATCCTGCTCGAGCTCCAAGTCTGCATCAGCCCCGGTCAGCCTTGCCGCAAGCTCGCATGGGCGCCTGAGGATTAGTTTCAACCCCCATCAAACATTTTGGGCACAGCCCAATCAACAGGCTTATTCATTTGGCTGCAGGACTATTCTCCGAATAGACTTGAGTGCCGAGGCGACAACACACAGTTTTATATGCATGCTATTCTTGATACCCTGTACTTGCAGCATTTAGACGCCTACACGCTTCACATTTCATCCTTCTTACTCAGAGCGGCTTAGCTGCGCCGCGCTTATGACCATGGACGACACCACGTTGCATACGTTTCTCTTGTATGTGCATCCCTCCACGCCGCCGCCAGACATGTGTAGCTTATAACCTTCCTTAGTTCATGTCCATCTGCACTTCGAAGTGTAGTCTTGCTTGGGTCCTGGGATAATTTCTCAAAACGCTATAGCCTTCATCTTGATTCCCGAGGTGGGCGCAGCATTTGGAAAGGTTGCTTCACGTTCTCCGACATTTTTTGTGACGGCGACGTCACTATGCTTTCAGAGAAGCGAGACGGCCCGTTGAAGATGGGTGGCACATACTGGTACTATGTAAGCACTCCGAACCCTCGATGCTTACATCATACTAATTCGTCATAGTACGAGGTCGATGGCGATACAGAATGCCACAACCCCTTACAGCCTTCGACAACATTGTGTCCTCTTTTACCAGGCCAGAATCTTAATGTCCTGGAGGTACCAAGGGAAGGGTGCAACTCCATTGAGAACTCTTCCGCGTTCACACGAAATCCTAAAGATAGATATTTGACGCCAGTCCCTCCTAATAAGCCATTGCCGTCTCCGAGACCTCGAAGCGCCAACCGCGAAGCTTATGCTTTGCCTTTACCATCACCATGGGCACCGAAATCTGCCACGTATCCTCCAGCAAACGCAAACCAGTTCCTCTCGCCAAACGTAACACGGCACACTCGCAGTGCTTCTGCATCGCCACTGCTCCCTTCGACACCGCTCCTTACAGATTTTAAGGACTTGAAGGAGAAGTTTACCTCGAAGCGTCTCCGATCAAGGTCAAGGAGTTCTTCTGATGTCAGAGAGATGCAGATCAGTGCTCCTGTTCTTATTAGTACGACAGCAGATGGGGTTCTGTCTCCGCGCCAGTCCACTCCGCCACAATCGCTCAGGAACTTCTCTCGACCTCAGAGATCCGAGTCTTCTATCCCAACAATCACGAAAGGTTTCTCCCCGCTCGCATCGCATCCCGTCGATCAAACCACGGATGCCAAACCCTTTATAGCAGAGTTACCGGCGAACGAGACACCTTTGCAGCGCCGTCGTTCCTACGTGCCACCGACCATCGTAAGCTCTGAATTCGATGTTGAGCCTGGCCGCCTTCGGGCCAATTCAACAGACACGAGACGCACGAAGCGTAGCCTGTACGCTAACGATCCCTGGGTTTCTTCGCCGAGGTACAAACACGAGTTCGATGGCGAAATCCAAAGTGCTCGGGAAGTTCAATTCTTTAAGCCTGCACCGGTCCTCAAACGCCCTGTCTTATCTCTAAACTCACCGGCTGCGAACGAGCGTCCCTCGTCCAGCTACGGAGGAAGCCGCAATCCGACCTTGCGGGACACCCCTCTCGCAAAAGATAGGCCGACCTTGTCTCAATACCCAACCCCATCACTACTGTTTGCATGTCACGCGTCTCCCATTGAGGAGAAGATACCAGTCGAGGAGGAAGAGGACGACGAGGACGCATTGACTAATGACATCTTAAGCGCATATGGAGACGAGGACGAAGAGGAGTCAATATCACAAACGATGGAGAACCAGCGCAGTCACTTCTCAACTTGGAGCAGTTTCGACAGCTACGTCACATCCGACGACGACGGCGTCGCGTCGCCAATCTTCAGCTCTGCCTCCAGCGTATCGAGCTACACCGGCTCACCACTGCGCCAAACAACGCGCTACTCCTTCGATTCGCACGCCTTCACCAAAGCCCGCCTCAGCACCACCATCTCCGAAGTCGACGAAGAAGACCCCTCTCTAAATAACCGCATATCCACACCGCCACAACTCGACCTCAACGGCCTCCGCCTGTCGACCGTCTCGTTCGGCTCGGATCTCTTCAACTTGGACATCCAGCACTCGGATGCGCTGCCCAGACGACAGGCGGCGTGCTTTGGGATGGGGTTCCAGGGGTACAGTCTCCCTGAGGATGAGTCGAGAAGTAAAGAGACTGTTCAGAGTGAGGTCACGCTACGAGCGAAGCGCGTCAGCGTCCATCGCGAGAGCTCGACCAGTCAGCTTAGCATGCTGATGGATGACTTTTCGTACCTCGGGGACGCGGTCGTGTAAGCGTCGCGCGGTAGCCGTGAAGCGACATCGCTCCATGACCTAGATTAGAAATTTTCACATTCCTCGCGCTTTTTTTCTTCTTTTGACGATACCCCTATCATCCATCTATCAGCGCGTATTGTGTTCAGCAGGCGGCATCTTGGATGATTGGAACGTTTTATGTTGGATACCACACCATTTGACAGCGAGGCGATGTAGCAGTAGATAGATGCACAAATTGCAAAACGATGACATACCAAACGTCTATACTCTGCGCGATGACACGCGGTGACATTCCATCTCAAGACTGCACGCGCTCTGTGTTTGAGCAGGATGACGATGCACAACCCTGAACTATCTGGGGGTCGCTGTGTCATGTGTGCCATCGATAAAGACGATATTGGGGTTGGAATCTCTAACCATCTGCGCACGAGGGCGAACGTCCCCGCGACGGAGAGCGGGTAGTCGCGCTGTCGAGCACTCTTCTTTCGAGGCGCAGATGCAGACGCAGGTGTACCGGAAGCCAGAACAAGACCAAGACCAAGACCAAGACCAAAACCAATTGAACATGAAAAAAAAAGAATAAGATTTATACACATTTTTTGTATTCCTCCACATGTTCCAGATAAGCAAAGGCCGCATGTGTTCCCAGTACCAGTCCCAGAACCCAGACAGCCAGTCCCATGGGTATATACCAGATTCGTGACGTGAACGAAAGAAAAGGAAAAGGAAAAGAAAACGAGACTAGAGTATGATACAGATACAACATCGTGAGCTCATGCCATGCAAGAAGAAGGCCGCTGCTTGGCCTTTCGAATCCTGAACGCCCTCCTGCAAAGCGCCAGGCAAAGCGGAGCCCGGTCTCCTCTATCCCAACGCCGCAACTATGCCTGTACCTATGCCCATCATCATATCTACGCCTGCATCCACACCCCGCACATCTACCGCGGACTGCTTGTGCGCTTGGGCTGATAGCTCTCCCTCTGCACCCTTAGACTCCTCATATTACTCCCCGAGCTCGCGCGCCCACCAAGCCGCCCCTCCTCATCGAAGCTCTTCCCCTTCTTCCTCCCCTCGCCGTCCATCTCATCATCGCTGTCCACCAGCTCGCCCAGCTCGAACTGGTTCTCGACGTCGTAGTCGTGCATGAGGCCAGCGCCCTCGCCCGTGCCGCCGCCGGTGCTACGCCGCACGTGACCGCTGCCGTTGGACTGGAGGTAGAGTTCCTGGCTGCGTCGGGCCTGCATGCTGCGGCGCGTGGGAAAGCCGGAGATGGCGTCGGATGGGATGCCGTCGCTCATTGCGTGGCCGCCCATGTTGTTGGTGCCGTTGGGGTCTTCTCGCGAGAGATTGAGGAGGTAGACGCCGGAAAAGATGATGAGGAAGCCGCAGAGCAGGGAGATGGTGTTTACGGCGGAGGCGGTGTTGAAGCCTTGGAAGAGGAGGCAGGAGGCGATGAGGGTGCAGGTGGTGAAGGTGACGTAGTAGAGGGGGTTGACGCTGGGGGCAGGTTAGTAGCTGAACAGTTTTGGGTTGAAGGCGACGTACATGTTGGTGGAGAATTGGCTCAGGGCCTTGTTGAAGTAGTTCATCTGCGTGAGGATGCAGCCTATGATCATGATGACGAAGACGTAGGTCGAGGGGTGGGTGAACTGGTTGTTGCCCGCGAAGGTCATCTTGAGGGCAATGCCGAAAGCCTTGATGAACATGATGGAGACAGAGCCGGTGGTGGAGCAGATGGAGAGGTAGATCAAGGGGTTCTTGCGGCCGTGCTTGGGAGCGATCTTGTAGATCATGAAGACGGAGAAGATGGCGACGAAAAGGCAGTAAATGAGGAAGCCTGAAGACGGAGTTAGCAATGCGCTGCGAATACATCTACAGAGCGCACAACGTACCAGGCTGGAGTGCCAGATTCAGGATCTCGTCCACAGACGAGACCTCCTTGTCTGGCGGCGCATGCAGCACAATGATGACACTGCCAATCAGACAGATGGCGCAGCCAATCTTGCCCAACAGTCCCAGCTTTTCGTCCAGAAAGTAGCTACCAAGCACGGCACCAATAAGCACACTCAGCGCGCCGAGGGGAGTAACCAGAATCGCCGGCGCAAAGGCATAGGCGGCGAAGTTGAAGATCTCGCCGAGGACCATGGTGATGATGCCGGCCCACCATGTAGAGTTGCGCAAGTACGAGTAGCCGTCGCCGTCGAAGCCGTGCTTCTCCATGGACGCGTTGAGGCCCTTCTTTGTGATGACGAAACTGGCGCCAATGGCCAGGGAGGACGAGACTGCAAGGCAGAGACCGACATATCTGGAAGGAGGGTGAGCAGTTGTTCAGTGGGCGTGGTGCGGCGCGCAGCAGCAGCATACTTGTCTTCGACCATGATTGTGCTCAGCGACTATGGCCTAGTCGGGCGCGCGTAGATGTGGGGTAGGTGTGCAAGCGCAACAGATGCGCCAGAGGAGTAGCTGCCCGTGTTGCTAGAAGAGAAGCGGCGGCGATGTGGTGTGGCTATCGATAGTATGCTGGTGTGGTTGCGTGCCCGAGGTGGTGGAAATGCGGTCGGCCCAACTCGACAGATCTCAGCACTTGAGGTCTGCGTTGCGACGCACCGTAACGGTAGCTTGAGCGCGGCGCTGCACGGAGATGCGCTTCGTCCGCAGTGGGTGGGTGTGTCGATGTTCGTGACAGGCAGGCCCTTGGAATCAGTCTGTGTTTCACCAAACGCCGCCGAGGGAGAGAACGAGGCAGGAGTCCTTGTGGGGCCGCCAGCTGCGTCACCAAAGACGGGATGGGATGGGATGGGATGGAAAGGAACGGGAACGGGCGAGGCACGGCAAACGGCAAACGGCAGACGGTGTGCGGACTTTGCAACGCGGCAGCAGCAACAGCGGCAGGAGCGACTGACTGTATTCACAGCTGTTGGCAGGATCGATGACGAAAAAGCGAGCGCGAGAGATCGAGGCACGAGCGCGCGGCGTCTGGGGAACGGCGCTGCGTTTAACGGGTTATCGATAAATATCCAATTCAACAAGTGTCAGGTACCGTCTCGCCATCACAAGCCCATCCCGACTCCCTTTCGTGCCCTGAGGCTGAGCAGCCCAGAGCGCTCCAACGCTAACAAAACCACCCCTGCATGCGTGGCACCTTGGGACCATCTCCGTGCCTTCGCAGCCCAGACGCGTAACCCCGTGGAACGCCATCTCGGACTCTGCGGATGTGCCTGTCGATCCTTCATTTTTGTTGCCAGCCTGAAGCACTTGTTGCTGCTGATCTGGCCTTCATCAGCACATCATCCCTTCGCTTGCTCGTTTCAACGCTGCGCAATTGGCGCAATTGCAGTTTGGGCAGTCACAGTAAGCCACCCATGCACGGCTAGCTGGAAGCTACACATTCAACACATTCCAGGACAAGATTTAGTCACAACTATAACAAACCAGATGCACTTGATCAATATATACGAGTACGACCTGGTTATAGCATGTCTATTTGCAGAAGTAAATACCTAGCATATACAATGTCCAATCGTAGCTCCCGGACGACGTCAGCGCATTACGAGGCTGCCGAAGAATGCCTGAAATAGATCTTTGCCAACCCCACAGTCGATTCTGCTCTCGTGAGTGACGCAGCTCGTCCTTCTGGCGTCTTCGCAGCCACGCATGCCGCCTGACTATCCTGCACTAGCCACTGCAGTCGTAAAGTGTCGTACGAAAGCCACCTCTCTTCGAACCCAGGGTATCTCGACGCCAGCTGTGCCACGCTGTCCGAACGCCCATATACAAAACAACAATCAACTCGCTCCGAAATGCTTTCCGCCGTGTTTTGTTGTGTATTAAGTTTGTGATGTGGTCCAGGGAATGAGGGCCGTAAATACAAACGGACGTACCTTGCTATCGTGTGAGCCTCGTGGGATCCGGCTAAGGAAGCAGCGAGGTACAAGATTCACGTGGCAAACCTGTGATTAGTAAATGGTTAGTAGACGATACACAGAAAGCACGAGGCTCAGGGTTCATGTCAACCCGCGCCGGTCGTTGAAGAGAGAAGCGCTGGGAAATATGTCCGCTTAGAGGTGAGGGTCCAGAAACGGTCGTGTTCGTTGTGAAAGGAAAGCTGAATGTTAGTAGTCGGGCTAGAGCAGAAGAGCCTTGAGGGTGGCGGGCTTCACATTTTGGGTCTTTTGGCATCTGGCAAAGGGTCAGCGTTCAGCCGTCTTTTGCTCATTGAGCATGGAACCATACCTGTAGAGTCGGGCGCATCATCGATCCCGTCGCCAACCTCATCAATTGACCTCTTGCGTCCATGTGGAGATGGAGGCCCATGATCGTTCAAAGAGGTCGAGGCCGAATATGCAGCCACATATGTTGCATCCACATCTTCCTCAGCCGCGCCGCCCTCATCATCTTCACCGGTGGCGGTATTATCGTGCAAGAGGACTGCGTCTTCTCCCGGCAGAGTTGGAGCAGGCTCTGCATCCACCGCCCATTCAGGGGCGTTTTCGAAGTCCAGGAGAGTATCGACTTGTGTGACATCTTCGACAGCTTGGAGCGTAGAGTCATCATGTCCGTCATCATCCGCGGCCTGATCGTTGAAGCCTGGGCCAACCTCTCCATCTGTCTCTTGAAAATCGAAGTATTGGTTAGTGTCGCCCGTATAGACCTCGTTCGTCGCGAATGAGTTTCCTAAAGTACCATCCTCTGCCAAGTCTTGGAAGGGATCGCCTTGTTCGTATGTCTCTGTGTAGTCGTGGAATGCATAGTGATCCGCATCATTACCATATTGTGTTTGTGTAAGTAGGGTGGCATCATCATCCTCCTCGAAGCCAGCGTTGGCATCGTCTTGATCTTCTGGATCACCCAGCTCAGGAGCGGTGCCTGATTTCTCAACCTCTGTAGGCTCATCCCCCTGCACAGTAGCCGAAGACGGCGATGGGGATGGCGTAAGACCCGGAATAGATTTGCTCACTTCATCATCTTCGTCATCACTGTAGTCGACAAAGTCTTCGGCCTCCTGCTTGTCCTGTGCAATCTGATCAGGCGTCCGTTGGTCATGAGGTTCGGTCGAGTGCTGCTTTGCTATTGCTTCAGACTCGGGCTCAGGGACAGTTCCTACTTGGTCATCGCTCGGTGAAGGATCCGCGTTTCGCGAAGGATCAGGGTTAGCAGCGGCCTCGATATCACGAGGTCCGTCATTTTGTGTCCCCAGAGTTTGGTTGGACACATCTTCTAAAGCCACGCCCTCCTGTCGATCATCTCCTTGCACTTCTTGCTCATGCACTTCTTCTCCTTCTTCTTCTTCTTCTTCCTCTTCTTCTTCTTCTTCTTCTCCTTCCTGCTTGTCTTGTTTCTTCTCTTCCTTCACTTCCTTCTCTTGCTCTTCTGCTCTCAACAGATGGTCATCACGCTCTTCGGCATTTTGTTCCTCTGGTGTGACACTGCGATCAAAGCCTGGAGAGCTGGCCTCGTCATCATCCGCTTGCTCAGCATCCCACTCAGTATATTCGTGCTCGACTGGGGTATCAGGGAACACGTTTGAAAAGTGGGTCTCACCTGCTGCCACTGCAGCGTTGAGAGCTGAATAGCCACTACCCCGTTCGGCATACTGCGCCACGTCAGCCAGCAGCGTGGCGAATCGCGGACGGAACTGGAGCGTGACGTAGAAACACTCTGGATCCTCGTTTCCATCATGCGCTTGTAGTGTATGATACAGGTCTACCAGGCGCTCCAGAGACACTGCCACACACGCGGTGTTGTCTTCGTATAGCTCGAGGCCGTGCAGATTGTCGAAGCGAAAACCAATCTCATGCTCGCCAGAGACATCATCTCCAAGGGACAGCCGGCATGCTTGGAATACATCTGAAATGCTTGACTTGGCCACGGACAAATCCTCGAGCAAGAAATCACCGCTCTCGTCAAGGTCGTGCTGTTTAAAGAGCCAGAGTTCGTTGCCTGCATAGTTCACGGTCACTGGTCGTAGCTCGATCTCCAAGGCATGAGACTCGTTGCTGTCACTGTCATCACCGACATCTTGCTGAGCTTCGTTTATCTGTTCAACAACAGCGTCATCGCCATCGTGCGAAGGCTCATCTGTCGGAAGCAGAACACCACCATCGACGGCATGTGTGTGGTCTTCTTCTACGTCGTCGCGCTGTGATCTAGCATCTGCTGAGTGGTGTTCGGAACCGGCATCTGTTCCATCTAGGTTTTCGGTTTCAATCTCATGCGCTTGCGCGTGCTCGCTCAAAACTTCAAGAGCCTCGTAAGACTGCTCATCATGCTGCGTCTGATCACGATCGACATTCGTGGTGGACGTGATCTCTGTATCAACAAACGCTTGAGTATCTTCCTCATGCACCGAAGGGCTGCGCATCTTGATCTGCTGCTGTGCCTCATCATCCGAATAATCGATCAGATCTTCGTCCGGCGGCGCGAGCATATCTGCCTCGAAGGTTATTGAGCCTTCGTCTACTACTTGTGTATCTCCAGCTGCGCCGTCATTGTTGTACATTTCATCCTCTTCGATGAGGTCGCCATTATCAGCCATGAAGTCGTCTTGGTCAAAAGGCTCTTCCTGCATGTCGATGCCGCCGTCTGTGCCCGCATCGTTGAGTGACATATCATCGTCATGAACCGAAGGTGCAGTGTCCAGCTCGAGATCAATGTCGCCATCGCCAAAGTCGAAGCCAGTGTCGGAGAGCACGTCCATGCTGTCGTCGGGTGCAGAGACCTCAAGGGCTGGTATGGCCTGCGCAGCGGTATTCATAGTGACTGGGCAGTGACGTAGCAGTTGAATCGAAATTACTGTGAAGCTAGGGGCGTGACCAGCTTCGATGCGTCAAAACCGCACGTGGCGGAGCAGTAGGGTTCTGGGTATAATGTTTTCGTCTGCGTTGGACTATGCGAGTGGGCAGCTACGAGCGCATAGCGAGGGACTGCGGAGAAGATATGCGTTGTCGAGGGGAGGGGTGAGAGACAAAGAGTGCCACAATAGATAGACTTGAGCTGCAAGTTGAGATGCAGTGGCGAGGTTGCCTAGTTTGCGCAAAAACAATCGAATATCGAATGCAAGCCCAGCGTAATCACTCCCAGCGAGTGCTCACAGTATACCACGGTAAATAGTGAAGAGTTGGCGTCCTTTGGTGGTCGAGACGCGGGCGAGGCCTGGGAAGAGCTGCTTAAAGTGCTGCCGGGCGACTAGCGTACTTTCTAGGCCCCTTGATGTCACGTGCGGCCCACCCCGAACTTCCAGGTGTTCAATGTTGCGACCATAGCTGTTGTTGTGATAGAGTTGTCTGATTGGGTTAACAGACTCGCAGCTGTCTACCTGCACTTCTCCAAACTCTTCCTTACCCCCCTTCATAACTGGAGTCGAAACTTACGTCTTGGAATTCCGTAATTTCCATTTGGTCCACCGGCACCACCCCTCCATCTTAAGCACTCGAACTCTACCACAACAGACTCTAAACCGCAACGTCTCACGATCGGACATACAGCTCGATCCCTACGCGTCTCGCTCAAAGAATTGCCAATTGAACATTCTCGAAAATGGTACACGGCTGCTCAAGTCCGCAGGGCTATCTGTCAACAGCAAGCTGACGTGCATAGGTGGTCCTCGCAGCGTGTATATGCACACGAGGCGGCAAGGCCGTCCTCTCGCGCCAGTTCCGTGAGATGCAGCGCTCTCGCATTGAAGCTCTCCTCGCCTCCTTCCCTAAGCTCGCCGATAGCAACACCCAGCACACCACCTGCGAACAGGATAACGTGCGCTACGTATACCAGCCTCTGGATGAGCTGTACATGGTGTTGATCACCAATCTACAATCCAACATCTTGCAGGATATCAACTCGCTGCACCTCTTCGCCCAGGTCGTCTCCTCGACATGCAAATCTCTCGACGAGCGCGAGATCCTGAGGAACGCCTTCGAACTCCTCACCGCCTTCGACGAGATCGTAACACTGGGGTACAGGGAGAACCTTACTATGAGCCAGATTAAGACATTCTTGGACATGGAGTCGCACGAAGAACGTATTCAGGAAATCATTGCGCGCAACAAGGAGCTCGAGGCTTCCGAGGAACGCAAGCGCAGGGCCAAGCAGCTGGAGATGCAGCGCAAAGAGATGTCGAGATCGCAACGCGCCGGAGCTGGAGGGATGGGTGGCGGCATGGGAGGTGGCATGGGCATGGGCAGTCGCCAGTCATCGTACCCAGCTTTCACGCCGAGCGTGCCGACACAGACCGTTCCAGACACATATGACAGTTACGAGGCATCGAAGAAGGCACCAGCTAAGCCGCTCGCGCTGGGCAAGAAGGGCATGCAGCTCGGCAAGAAGAACAAGACCAACAGCGCATTCGATCAGATCGCTGGGGACCTGCCACCAGAGAGCGAGCCCCTCGTTGCGCCCAAGGTCTCCACGCCTGCTGCTGCCCCTGCCAGTGCACGCCAGTCAACCTCTACCGATCGCGATGCCATCCACATCTCCACCACCGAAACCATCTCTGCACGACTCGACCGCGAGGGCCTGCTTAAGTCTTTCGAAGTCAAGGGCGAGATGCAACTCAAGATCACCGACGCATCACTCACACAAGTGAAGCTCGACCTGCAGACCGGCGATACAAGAGGCGCTCAGCTGATGACACATCCCAAGGTCGACAAGACCGTCTTCAGGAACGACAAGGTCATTCAGCTAGCAGATACTACCAAGGGCTTCCCATCCAATATGGGCATTGGTGTCATGAAGTGGAAGCTTGCACCTAGACCTGATGACATCTCGGACCCTCCCATCACCTTCCGCGTGTGGGTCGAGGAGTCAGGCACTACTTACAACATCACTGTGGAATACGAGCTTACGGGAGGTGATTCGCTCAAGGATGTCACGGTGACAATTCCTTACGAGACCGACGAGCCCCGTGTCGGCTCTTTCGATGCAGTGTACGAAGTTAGCGGTGACAGCATCGAATGGAACATTGGCGCGATTGATGAGAGCAACAGCTCCGGCAGTTTCGAGTTTGAAGCGCAAGCAGGGAGCGACTCTGAGTTCTTCCCTATGCGTGTTAGGTTCAGCAAGAGCACGCCATTCGTTGATGTCGATGTAAGTTCCGATCTTGTCAACGTTTTGTATTCAGTTCTAATATCGTCCGCAGGTCTCCAACGTTACTCTTCTCTCAATGAACCAAGACATTGGTTTCACCAAGGATGTCAGGTCTACCGCTGATGTGTACGAGATTGCATGAGCGCATCACGGGTCATGGACGGTCGGGGCGTCTTAGGTTACGGCTACAAAATCGTAGATTAGAAGCGGACTCGAATCAATGTAATGAGCGAAAGGGTTGCTTCTGAGCAACTTTGTATTCACTGATGCGAGACCAGATTCTGTGCTTGAGTAATTTCTACCAAAGTGTCCTCTTGTATTATTTCCTAGAATGGCATGTTCAGTATATTTGAATGTTCTTGATTCTTTTCAGCGCTATATATAACATGCCTGGTGCCGTGTATCGTTTGCAGCATTCTCGGATTATGAATGCTTGTCAATGTTCAAATTAATTCAAGGACCACCACGGAATCATGTTAGCCCCTTCTCCACCTCTATTTCGCGAATCATCTGACTAAACCGATAGTGACAGGTTTGTCTTGCTCAAAGTTTCACTTAACTTCTTTGATGTGAGCTGTTACCGTCCAACAAACATCGTGACCACGCGTTCGCGCTAGTCCCACTTACGCTAGGTCGACCTTGAATAACAATCACTCTTTACATTCACTCAACCAACTTGTTTCGAACCCAGCCCGAAGGCTACTAAAAGCTCAACATGGAGGAATCAGATGCGCCCACGCTGCTCCAGCAGTCGGAAAAGATATTGCTTAACGCAATCCACCCCCACTTGATCGAATATTGCCCAACAATGGATTTGATCGCTGTGGTCACTACAGAAGAGAACCTGGACGTGTACCGCATCAATGGGCAACGAGCTTTTGGGCTGAAACGAAAGAGCGAGGATGTTTCTATAGACACGATCAAGTGGGAATTCAATGGCAAAAGTATCGCTGTCAGCTGGAGCGACGGCAAGACCGACCTCGTCAGCAGCGAGACTGGGAAAGTGGGGTTGAAAGATCTTCAGCTGCCAAAGGAAGCTGCAGGGGATAGTCTCGAAGGAGTAGGGAGGGTGAAGTGCATCGGCTGGGGTCTGAACTTCATCGATGTTGAGTCTGTCAAAGCCAGGACGAAGAAAGCAACGACGGGTTTTGACCTCTCGACCGACGAGTGGGAAGACGCGAAGGATGGCGCAGACATCGAAGACTTTCTGCAAAGACAGCCCGACATGAAAGCACTGGATTGTGTGCCCGACTTGCCGGATCAATTGGCAATTGTTGATGTTGAGACGATGCTACCGAAGCTGCCTGCAATTCCGCTGCCGCCTGTGCTACCGTTCATGAGAGTCTCACAGGCTGACTCTGGCGCCTTCAGCTCCCAGACCGAAGTTGATGCACTTCTGCATTCGCATCACCTCAAGGACTACAACTCGGTTGATATGTTCATCCGTTGCTCGGAACGCGGGACTGTTCATCCATCTATCTACGACTCGCAGGAGACAGTCACTGTAAGCCTCCCTCCAGCCTGGGACATCGAGAGCACGCCCTTGCTACATGCAAGTCATCCATACGGCTGCAGTCATGGCCTTCTCGTGCGAACTAGCAGCCCTGGCTCACAAACGAACAACATCACATTTGTCCCACTTACACTCAATTTCATACCTAGTGCAGGCATTTACCTCCATCTCATCGCCTCGAAAACAGCACAACTCCAGAATCTCCTGCTCTATATAACGCAATGTCTGCAACGCATTCGCACCTTCTTCAAACAATCGACTGATCTCCCTTCCAAATTCATGATGAACATAACCGAGACACTCGAGGAGAAGGGCCAAGGCGACTTGATCACAAATCTCTTCCATCTGGCATGCACCGGCGCCTGCCCGCCCCTCCTCCGCGAATGGCTTGTCGACGAGCTTTCCGAACAAGGCCACAAGCGCTGGGACAACACCGTCACCTCTTCTCTCACCACCCTGCAAGCGCTTGTACATGAAAATCTCATCCCAGCGCTTGACCGCATCACAGTCGTCATCTCGCGTCTCCGCGGGCTAGCCATGTACCACGACACGGACTGGATCTTCAGCAGCCCAGCGACAGAATTCACATCTCTCCTCGAGACATTGAAGAACATGCGATTGCTAGCGCACACTGTCCTTCTCCACGCAGGAGACCAGAAGCGCCAGTTCGCCGCCTTCAGCAAGTGGCTGCGCTTCATCATCGACTTTGAAGCCACCGAGCCTGACAGCCAGAGCCGTGCCGAGATGGAAGGCCGCGACTCGGGCGTCGATATAAGCTTGGTGCTGGAGTACGTGAGATACGGGTTGCAGCAGAGCAGCTTGCTACCGTACCTGACGCCAGAGGTTCTACTGGAAGATGGGGATAAAGCGAAGGATAAGGCGAGCTACGAGGACACGAGAAAAGCGATTGAGGTGGCCGATGAGGGACTGAAGTGGAGACCCGACGCGCTGTGTCTGGAGCATGTACTGGGCCACCTAGTGAAAGGCACCACGGGGCTGCTAAGGCAGGTCAGCAAATGGCAGGAAAGCGGTATCCAAATGGACAGCGGCATCGTCCTCTCGACCTCACAAGACACGGACAACATCATCGCAGACATGCGAATGATCTACGAAGTAAGCGCCCACTCCCCTCCAGCGATTACCCATCTAACATCTTACCTCTAGCAACCACCCTCGTCCCAACCCCCAACCCCAACACAGCTATCGACCTACATCGCCCTCGCCCACCCTCAATCCCACACCCTCCACCTCCACCACCTCACCCATTCCCCACGCATAACCTCCCTCCCGCGCGACCTGCACAGCCACCTCACCGCTGCGCTCTCCTTCCCAGCCGCAACCACCATCCTCGACACAAAGATCGCAGACGACGCCGCGCTCCTCGTCCTCCTCTCGCCCGCGGGCAAAGAAGACGTCCACCGCATCCTCCGCATCCCTTACACCGTCTCCACCCCTTCGTCTTCTCCCTTGACGTACCACACCCTCTCCGCGCAAGACATAGCGCACAGCCTGCTGCCCAACGGTACGGCGCCGGCAGCGCGCAGCGGGAAGGTCGTGCAGCTCGCGCCGGCGGAGGTGCGGCGATACACGGTTCATGTTTTTGAGCAGGAGGGGAGGTTTGTGCCGAGTAGGCTGGTGGTGAATGGGAGGAAGGGGCGCAGGGTGGTTGTGGTGCTGGCGCGGGATGGGAGGCATTATCGGGTGTTGGATTTGGATTGTGAGAATGGGAGGGGGGAAGATGAGGAGGGGGAGACGGAGATTAGTCTGGAGGGAGAGGGAGAGGAGGATGGCGAGGGGGACACGGTTATGAGTGGGGTGTAGATGGCAAGGGTGAATGGGGTTGGAGGGGGATTGAGCGAGGTGCGCGAGTGCTGGTGTTGGTGTGGAGAGGTGGTGAGGCAGGGGTGGCGAAATGGGAATACACTGTTCTGGACAGCATGCATTGCGAAATTTGAAAAGGGAGAGATTATACTCGCGCAAGTAATGGACAGCCTGTGGAAGAGATCAACACAAGCAGCAACGGCGCTGTGTGAGCACAACTTATTCGCACAAGATAGACATGGCAGCGAAGGCACGATATGAAGAATCCCACGTTCACATTGCATTGCCCTTTTAGAAAGCTATAGCCTATGCATTTTTCGGTATCACATTCACCTCGGCCTGCCATGCTCTTGGCACGCAGACTTCTCTTCCTAGCTCGGCCGGAGAAAGTTTCACATAAACGCCCAGCCTCTGTGCATAGAAGTATGAGGTCAAAACCGAGCGCATTGTTGTCATTGATCCCAAAAACCGACGCCACCACACTACCCAGCAAAGACCGCTTAATCCTTGGTCTTCTGGGTACCGCGGAGCAGACCTGTCCTGCGGGCGGCAATGAGACCAGCCTTCTGACCGGCAACGGCGTAGCGCGAGATGGTCGAGGCCTTTCCGATATGCTGGTGGTTACCACCACCGTGGGGGTGATCGACGGGGTTCATGGCAACACCACGAGTACGGGGCCAGCTGTTGCGCTTGGCAGCGAACTAGAATAAAATCAGTACTGCTATCGCAGTTTTTCAGTAAGAATAGGCGTACCTTGTGCTTAGCACGCGACGCCTTCAGGAGGGGCTTGTCGGTACGTCCACCACCGGCGACGATACCAACCATACCACGGCAGGTGCTGGGGAGAACCTTCTTGGCGCCGGAGGGGAGCTTGACACGGGTCTTGCCCTCATCGGGGTTGTGGCCGATGACGGTAACGTAGTTACCGGAGGTACGGCCGAGCGCACCACGGTCACCGTTCTTGTCCTCGACGTTGGTCAGGACGGTACCCTCGGGGACGGAGTGGAGGGGCAGGATGTTGCCGATGGTGAGAGCGGCGTGCTTTCCGGCGTAGATGAACTGTTTCTGTGTGTTAGTCTACGAGCCCGTCACTTCTCGTACTTTGCGGGGACACTGACCTGGCCAGTGTACATGCCCTCGTTGGCAATGAAGGTCTCAGTGTTGTGCTTGAACCGGTAAGGGTTGCGGAAAGTGACCTTAGCCAGAGGAGCGCCGCGACCGCTGTCGTGGACAATCTCCTTGACTACACCACGGATGTAGCCATTGCGCTCAGCCTGCGCCTTGTTAGCCCTGGGTTTCCTCCTTTGGCCCTGCTGTGCGAGCGGGCGCCGGGCGCGTTTTGCGACGTACGAAATCGAGAGTGCGGAACTGGGCAGGAGCCTTGTTCAGGCGGGTGTTGGCCGTGAAGATAGAGCCGCGGCCCTTCCTCTGGTTGCGAATGACACGACTAGGGAGAATTAATTAGAATCGCTGCTCTTTCTCCGTCGATTGATACTACATACCCCATGGCGACGAACTTTTGCTGTGTGGTTAGTAGAGTCGAGGAGCGTGAAATCCGAGATATTGCGCGAAGCGTGCCTTCCTCGCTTAGCAGCGTGGGTTCCACTAACGGAAAGTGCCCATCCCCCATCCGGTACTAGCGCATCTCCAGTTTGAGCGTCCGCATCTCACGATGGTCCTGAACTTCAATATTTTCAATCTTACAATCTTGCTGCATTGTCGTAGTGTCAGTAAATCACTTATACATGTTTTCACAAGCTTTTGTGCAGTCCGTCCGAAATCTCTACTTTTACACGAAATTGTCCCAACATCTGGCCATGGCCGTGCTCGTGCGCACTAGCCTCAGTACACAATTTTCGAAGTTCCCTTGAGCATTCAGACTATCTTTGATGATGGGAGAACGACTTTGTGAATTAAAACGCTTCGATGGACTCTGACTGTCGGATTGTCTGTGCTCTAATCACTCAGACGATAAAACAGCGACGCCCTTTGAGCAGATGTTAAAGCAATTTTTTCTTCGCTCAATACCTAGATACGCACCTAGCAACAGACGGAGCATCACGTGAAGTCGAGGGACATCTACTACACGAAGAAGCTGCTGTCCGAAGATACGGTCCACTAAACTACCTACAATGGACCTCACTCGAGAACATCACATTTTATGCAGGCAAACTGACTGGATGGAGCCGTTGAAGTATCGCATGATGCAAATATGGAGCCATCCTTGTAGATTGCAGCTACAGATAATATATGTGCCGTTTCCATCTAGCACACTGAATAGAGCCCTATCTACCCACTTCCATTGCGACATGCCACTATAGATCGCTGAACGAGTTGGCACCCGAGCTGCCACAACGTTTGCGACATCTGCAAACCGTAAGGGTACTTCATTTGGTTATTGTCTGATTTCAAGACTGACATCGATGCGCTGCACCTAAGCTTCGAAAGCCAGCGAGATGTGGAACCAGGCAGGGTTGGTTACGAAGAGCCATTTAGTGGGTATGTCATACATAGGTATGGAGATATCTACTGGTGTCCAACAGGTTATTGACTTTGCATGTATCTCAAACCGAGGTCTCCTAATATGTGAAATGCCTGCTTGAAACTGGTAAGGTACAGTACATGCGCAGTTTTCCATTCACAGATCTTTGAACTGTTCTCCTCATCGTTGTATACATACATGACCATGCTGACCAGCAGTGTACTACAATATTCTCATATCAGACCAAGCCTTGCCGCCTTTGTGCTGACATATCATGCCCTATCCCTGATATACTCCGCTTCAGGTGTAGGTCCCGAGCTACTGGTTGCAGCCTCTTCCAGGTGAGACAGACGAGCTTTCTCGGGGACCAGACAGACCAAGAGCCCAGCACCCTTGATGATCGTACCCACATCGAATCGAAAGGATTCCCAAGTTGCGTGCGATTCGCATCGGCAACGCGGCAACGCGGATCTAGATCCTCCTCCCATCCTCGTGAACATGCGTTCTATCCTCTCTACTTCTCCTAGGTCATGATCTCGGTTGCTGATTGTGAAGACTACATGCAGTGTGCCGAGAGTGACGATGCTCAAGATGTACTGCAGGTTAATCACTGCTTGTTGGATCATATGAGCGATATTTTCATCTTGTGAGAACCGGTAGTTGGGAATCGCTTTCAACGCGGTTTTCAGACGCCCAGCTGCCAATACTGAACGCCACCTCTCCGCATGAATTAAAGGTCGGACGTCCCTATGAATAAGAAGGAGAGATAGCGGTGTCAGACCGCGCAAGTTCGAGATGTCTAGCTCAACACAGTCGTCGGACATGGGCGGCTTGAACAATCGCCCGACCAGGAGATCATCTAGACCCAGCTTTGTGATCGCGATATGGAGAGGCGTGTTGCCGTCCTCACTTCTTGAAAAGCGTTCAACATCCTCGAAGAAAAGTAGAACGTTGGTCAGCTTCTGGTAGGGCATGCGCATCGCGCGCATAAGCGGAGTGTACCCTTCAACGTCCACTGCATTCAGGTCTAGGCCGCTGTCCTTCAAAAACCGGATATAGCCCTGCAATTCTTTGATAGGCATCTGCTCTAGCCGGCGACACCCTTCCCTTCTCAACAACGGATGCTTGGCTGCGTCGAATCCACCAGCCTGGATGAAGGTTTGGACGGTAGTGTCATCGTGTCTCCTGATGGCAGCATCAATGAACAGAGGTATTACATTTGCGCGCTTGGGAATAAGAGAGTCCACAAGTTCATGTGCTGCAGCAACATTTCCCCTGTTACATGCGACTTGGAGGGCAGTACGTCCAGACACATCCTCCCAGTGGCGATCTGCTCCAGCTAGCAACAAGCGCGCAACAATAGGCCCTGAATGCTTTGTAGGGAACTCTGCCGCATAGTGCAAAGCAGTCCTGTTTCTAGAGTCGAATGCATCGATACGAGCGTTCGTTAATGCACCAGGCTGAAGCAAGATCTCAACTACTGACAAGCGACCATTTTTAACAGCTCCCATCAGAGGGCGCTCCGTGAATCTGGAGAGATCTCCTACCAAGTAGGTAATGTCGCAGTCAGCGCCAAGATCGAGCAAGATCTGCACGATCTCATGTCTCCCTTCAAGAGCTGCAATCACGAGTGCCGTTCGGTTGTGGTCATCTTGAGTATCTAAATCGACATCTTTCCCCCTTCGATGGAGCATGCACTGTATGCATGCCCCATTACCAACTTCAGCCGCGTGATGCAGTGCTGTGTATTTACGATTGTCCCTTTGCCATACTGCATGATCAAGGACATAACTGAAGATGTGAGCTTGAGATGATGTGCCACGAGCCTTCTCCTGGGTACGAGCCGCCAGATGTAACGGGAGGAGATTTTGATATTCGGGGAGTGGCAGATCAAATATCTCTGTCCTCGGCTTGGGGGCTTCTGCCTTGTCGAGGGCCTGGAGGAGCGGCCAGTGGTTGTTGGCAATGCTCCACCCTAACAGCTTGCAATAATGCGCTTGCATTGACTCAGCCTGACAATCCCAAGGATGGAACTTGAATTGTTCGCTGGGTTGAAGAGCTAGATCTAAGAACATCTGCCATTGTTCAGTACCTACGACGATTTGCCGCGTAAGGGGAAGCCAGGTATTTCGTGCAAAATTCAAAGCGTACGAGGATTTGGGAGCCTGTCTTTTTGGTACTCCAAAATCTTGTGGATTAACTCTTATAGGAGGTGCAAAATGGGTTGGCTTCTGCTGCAAAAATCTGGGTACCTTGAGGACTTGTTGGACGAGTGTTCGACCATCATAGGGCACAGCTACCTTCTTACTTCGTTGCTCCAAGGCCAGGGTGAAGTCCGGACCGGTCAAGTACTTCAAGCAGAGCCACCCCAGGTCGAGTTTCTCTTTCTCGAGATTCCACTTCGGACGAATTGTTGAGTTTGTTGCGACTTGGAGGAACCCGCGAAGGGAGTGATGTACAAGAACCACTTCGTCGTTGACGTTTATGTAGACCAGATTGAAGCAATCTTCGATAATTGCACTCTTGTCTACAATTTGCTCCCGTTGGAGGCTCCCTGTTTGTGGGTGTATAGCCAGGAGTTCGCAGAGCTCTGCAACCTTAAACGGCCTAGGCGCGCAATAGGTCCATCGCAGCGAATTGAGGCCAATATCAGATACTATCTTCGAGAAGCATCCTGCGTAGAGTGAGTTCAGGTCTGAGGGCAAATCACGTAGAGTAGCTTGTATTTCATTCTTGGTCTTGCATCGCCAGATGCTTTCCAGCTGAAGCCGAACCCAGAGAAACCTAATCATAGTCAGCAGTCGTCTTCAAAGACGCAGCTATACACACATTAGGTGCGCGCGTTCGTTCAATGCTTTTTCAACGCCTTGAGCAAGTCTATCGTTACTCTCTAATATGCGGTGCTGCTGTTTCGACAGCTCCCATTTAATAAAGGTCCGGATATCTTCTCTTGTATCATCCGCGCGAATGGTGGTTGCGAAGGTATTTGGTCCAAAATCCATAGTAGGTGGGCCTTCGCGGCCAGTAATGAAGATTCTGGTGTTTCCAAGAGACATCAACTCTTGAATCCGCCGAAAGACTTCAGTTGTCTCATTCACCTCACACTCATGAAGGCCGTCAATAAGGTAGAGTGTAGGTATACCATGAGCTGTCATAAATGAGTGAATTCGTAAGAAACATTCGTTGAAGATCTCGTTCAACGTCGGAGGTCGCCCTTCTACACCAAAGTAGCGGGTTAAGGATGATTTGATCTCTGTAGCACATCTCAGATTCAGAGCATCTAGATAAGCGATCATCTGTGGAATCAGTGCTCGGAATAGGGCGGATGCGGTCATTTTATCACAATCAGAAGGTCGATAAAAGAAATGACCAACGAACTGAGATGCTGAGATCTGTTCGACAACAGTTGAGCTGCTTCCGTCAACATCAGTTCACTAAAAGTGGGATTAGAAGCTTGTACGTACGCTATAAAGGGTTTACCGGACCCGACTAAAACGCTGTCAGTTCGGCTCGCTTGGAGCTCGCTCCAGAGATACTTACTTGGTCCTGAAAGCCACAGGCAACTAGTCGACGAACGCCTCCATGATGGGTGTTCTTTGTATATCTTGTTCAAGAACCACATCGTGGTGCCTTTGCATCTTCGATATCTGATGGCCGAATACACACGATCTGGCTCATAGTCAGAAATGCGAGTGAAGATATCGTCACATAGATGTCCTGAGATTACAATTAGCAATACAATAGCTAGAAGCCTTGGCGTGAGATAGATACCGTGAGCCATGGCCCAGTTCGTAGATATTCTCAAGAACCGAGAGGGATGGTATAATTCGAGGAGATAGTCACTTGTTGAGCAAGGTTGTTTGATTGTAAAGGCGTCTAGCGTAGAGCAAACAATTAGCCGAATTGGTATCAAGAAAAATCCATGTCACACACACATTGCTTTGAAGCTAAGGCTTTCGTGCAGCTGTCAAGATCAATCTGTATCTTCCGTATCTTGAGATGATTGTCTGTGACACTCTCGATGGCTCCCTCTTTAGCAAACTCTTCAAGTCCGACTTCGTCGAGTCCGTGATCTACGTTGAAACGAAAGTATGTCTTGTTCTCCAACTGTTGAGCCCATTTGTTTTCCGACTTCCTTGCAGTCGTTTCTGTCTCTGTGGCGATTTCTCGGAGAGTCTTCATGAGGAACTTATCGACTCTATCGTTGATAGGCTTGTTTCCCGGATGACCTGTTCCAATCGATACGAAACAAGCGGTGCGAGTCTGCAGCTCCCCAACTCTTTTCTTCCGACACCAGATTTCGCAGGCTTCTTCTTCTACTTCGTCCACAGGGTTATTCGTACCAAGACCTGCATCAACGTAATTCCGGTTTCCAACTTGGACTGGATCAAAGAAAGAGACCGCCGCTGAGGTCGCCATGGCTGCCTGGGTAATGGTTGGCGCCACACCAACGTAAGGCTCGTGAGGAAGATCGTAGCTGCGTAGTCGACTCGTCGAGTTTGTTTCCACCGCTCGAGCGCAGACGAATCTTTGAAGCGTTAGTTATCTTCTCGCGAGATCTGGGCTAGTTCACCTACACTTTGCACTTGCGTTCAACTTTGTCATTGAGCGGGTCGGTACCGGAATGTCCCATATCTGCAACAACATCATCTATTGAAGATTTGAGCAGCTTAGAAGAGAATTTGCCCTTCAAGTTGCCTCGCCAGTCGATCGAAAAGGGTGACTTATTCTTGAATAGAGTCTTAATGAGTTTCTGGTACGTGTCAATGCAAGGCTGCACGTCCATCTCGAGCCTGCCTAACATGATAGCAATAATCCTGCTGCTTGTCAGTATAGAACAACCGACCGTGGCCTGATGGTGAGAACAAACCCTCCTGTACTAGTGCCGCCGATAAGGTCGAAGACATCACAAGGCTTGACTGCAGGTAACGGAGGCTGCATCCCCCTCCTTGTTTGATTCAGCCTGGCCATGATATTCCTCAAAATATATAGAGTTGACAGTCCTCGGACGCCGCCGCCGTCAAGTGAGAGTAACCAAAGGCCGTCTGATTCATCACCGCGAGGTGGTAGAGCGAATGTCTGCGAAGCCATCGTAGCTGGTCAGTCGCAAATCATAGACACTATTGGCAAAAGAAAACAGCAGTGTCCGGCAGAGGTGTTGTGAGCTTCGGCCACGGCGATGGAGCGGCAAGGTTATAGCTGCAAACATCTGGAAAGATTCGCGTGGGGTAATGCCCGTGGAGCTGACAATGCTGCATGGAGGACTCCTTTAGGCGCCGACGCTATAATGTGGCTGATGTTTGAGTGTACGCCACCGACTACGATTGGTGTTGATCGCAGGGATCCCGCGCCGGTGGAATACAGCAAGTCCATCCGACCGGTCGTAGCTGCCGCGGGGTTGGTTGAAAGTCGCCTTCTGATTAGTGTCTTATACCAAAGTGCGGAGGTCTTCAGCAATGAGGAGCAGGTCACTTGCTTTGCTCGTGCGAAGCCAAATCCTTCGAGATACCAAACGGCTGCTCGAAGCTGAAAAACCGCAGTACATACATACAAAACTATAATTACAGCCTGATGATACATCCTGAAGCTTATGCCGTCCTGTCGCTGTGCACCTCAACTTCCTCTTCTTTCTTGGCTGTCTCATATCGCTTTCCGCGGAAAGCATACACGCCCCAGTTACTGCACGTAACATCATGCGGGTCGAGATCGTTCAAGTCCCATCTTAGACTTCTGAACAGGTTCTCACCAGGCTGAAGCAGCATGTCCATTTCGTTTCCGTAACGCTTGGTCAGGTGGTCGACATCTTGCTGTACATCCCAAGGTGAGTAGCCAGTAGCGATAATAGGTACCTTAGTCTCGAGAAGTAGAGGCAGAGTCTCTTCCCACTCGTGCATCGAGGCTGCGTTACCGAAACCGGGGTGGAAGACAACGAAGCAATCGAAGTAAGGATCATATGGGTAGAAGTAGCCGGTTTTGTGAATGTTGTGGTAATGTTCAACGAAGGTGCTGATCTTCATGGCGTTGGAAATGCGATCTTCGATAACGGCGCCGAATGGGTTAAGCGGTGTGCGTTCGGGCAAAGGAAGTTCATTTTCACGGTTTGCCATAGCTTCGGGGCCAATGAAGTGAAGGGAGAATTGGACACGGTGGAAGAGATAAGCCAACTGCATCCAGGTCTCTCGAGGAAGAGACGACTCAGCACGTGCACCCAAAATGAAGAGGCGGACCGAAGGGGGAGCGATGCGAGCGTTCTTCCACGTATCACCACCACCGCTTCGTGGGGGATGGAGAGTGTGTCGCAGAGCTGCATTGGTGTCAGTATATTGTAACTCTAATATATATGTAATTTCACGTACCACTGAAGCTCTTCAGGCCCTCCGGGGTCATTCTGCCACCCTTGCGAATATTGTAAGGACTCAATTCGTTGATAACACTTGCAATAGTCATGGGGTATGTGAGAAGCTTCGTAGCTTGTCGCATCTCCCGGTCCTTGTTCAGCGCATCGAAGTCTCGAGTGTACAAGTACGTATCCCAACTTGTCATATTCACGAGAATCTCTTCGATCTGGGGCTCTGCGAATTGGAATTCCTTAAAGAACCGCCCACTGCGCAGATCGTGGTCATCCTCATTCGACTGGCGCAGCACATCGCAGACCTCCAAATGGGCCTC
This sequence comes from Epicoccum nigrum, assembly GCA_002116315.1. Classification (NCBI taxonomy): domain Eukaryota; kingdom Fungi; phylum Ascomycota; class Dothideomycetes; order Pleosporales; family Didymellaceae; genus Epicoccum; species Epicoccum nigrum. Next base: position 282,931 of record KZ107845.1, on the reverse strand, counting down.
GTAGTCGTCTGCCCAATGTTCTTCGCAGCAGTAGACCGGTATCCCACAATCCGGGCACTCGAAGTCGACGTGAGCTGGTGGGGAGCCAGTTTCCGAGGACTTGCGAGCCTCGAGATCCATCTCATTCTTTGCAGCGCGAGTAGGCTTGTGGTCGGGATGCGGGCAGTATGCATGCTGGCGCATGAAAGCCGCTCTTTTGCGAATCTGCGGTATCGGCGACTTCGTGAACGAGTTAAAGAGGTTGTCTTCCGTTAGGACAAGAGTCCGCTTATTGCCCTCAGGATCAATGTATTCGAACGGTTCGAACGCCTTCTCAAAACTGCGATTGGGCGTGGTCGAGAGCGCTCTTCGAGGGGACGCCAACTTCGGCTGTGTCGGACTTTTGGTGGAATGATTTCGTTGCGACAAGACATTCTGGGCGGAAGGACGGAATGTTTGGGTGGGCCGCAGCTGAGTACGTGAGCTCTTAACAGCGGATAAGCACCGCGTGCAGGTATATGAGGGCCTCATGCTGATCGAATGGCCGTCAACAGCGGAGGGGTGACTGAGCTCGCGACATACATAGGTTGATGATGATCCATAATCTCTAGCGTCGGTGTTTTGAGACGCCGACAATGCATCACGTGGGAACTGTACCTTCCAAGCAAGCTCTGGAGGTTCCATCTGCGCCTAAACAACCTCCGTGTGGCTTTCAGTGTATGAGTGTATTTGCGATTGGCACACATTCGTTATCTGAGCACTGTACATGTTTTATTCTACCTAGATATCGTCGAAACAGTCCTCTGCGTGAGGTGACTGAATCTCAAATAGCTGTCCAGTACCTGTAGACCGAACCAATTAGTCTACCATGGAGTCGAAGGCTTTATTACAGACAATCGTACAATCCCCTGAGTTGGGTGCTTGAGCAGCCTGCAGAGTTCTGGTAGGGAGGCTTCAAGATCTCACCACAGTGGTGTGCAACGTGCAAAGACGATGCAGCGACAAGGGGGCCCTGTACGTCAGCTGCATGAAGCGAGCGGCTAAGAATAGTATTCAAGTTGCACTGCTGCAGCTGTGCAGCATTGGGCATGTTCTCTGGTGGTTCTTCAGCCTCACCATTGATATGCTGACATCCAAGCTGCTAATGTGTGCTGCAATTGGAAATAGTGTAGATAGGATGGGATCAATACTGTCAGCGACAATGCGCTATCGACAAGCACAAGGCTGAACTGTCCACACTAGTGACGAATGACGGCGGTACCTAGTCCCCGCGAAACATACGAGTACGTACGTAGCACATGGGAATCGAAGCGAACAACCGTGGTTCCGACCATTTCTAGCTAAGCTACGTTCCTGCTGCAGCGATTTGGTGCCTGAATCAATAGCAAACTGGACAAGTCAGGTCAGGCCAATCCAAGGTGTGGTCGAGCAATATAACTCCTGCATGATCCTCTGCCCTAGCTGGCCTTCATCAGGCACTGCCACCGCCGCGCACTGTCAGCAGTACCCTGTGGTGTCTAGCGGATCTCTCTAGCTCGCCCTCATCAGCGTGTTACGGGTCGCATTGCTCCATTCGCTGGAATCGCAGCAGGTGCGGCTGCCGGCTGGAGAAGCTTGACCTTTTGCTTGAGCACTGCACGCGTTTACAACAATGTCTCACTTTTCCGAATAGAGGCGCCTCTTGCATCTGAGCCCGCTGCATCAGTGCCCGCTGATCGCCCTGTTATTCTTAGCGGAGGCTACTATCGTGCCTCGCCCCGCATCTCCCCATCGTGCAGCTTCGGGGCATAGCTCTCAGCTGCCCTTCGCCAAAACATGGTGCCCAAACCTTCGTGGCTCAAGTCGAACAGGTCGCACACATCTGTCGACAATCCCTCTGGACAACCTTCGCCTGTACCTTCTGGTAAGTGCGCGGTTCGAGATCCAATAGTCTTGCAAGGTTGTGCGGCTGACAGCAGGCGCTGGCACAGTGAACAACGAGTTCCAGAATCCCAGCGCGCAGCAACAGGCCCAGCTCGGCCAGCAACCCTCCTTGTCGCAGCCTCCACTCGGCGTAGCTCAGCAGCAGCAGCAATACAGAGCGCAGCAGCAGCAGCAGCAGCAGCAGCAACAGCAGCCGCCATACCCCCAGCGAACTACCAGCACGAGTCACAGTCACCGTCTAAGCTCGCACGACCAGCTGCAGGGCTTCCAGCAGCAAGACGGCCCTCCTAACGCCGCAACAGGCTTCGATCGCCCCGTATCACAACAGCTACCGGCACCTGTGTACGCGCAGGAGCAGCCCAAAAAGTCGCGGCTCAGTCGTATCGCTGCTGGGCTGACAGGAGGCCATAAGGACGACGACTCGTCCAAGCAGACGGGGAAGAACGCAATTGGAAGACGTCAGTCGACAAGAGGCAAAGAGAGTCGGCCCCAGGAATACCAGCAACAGGACGCGCCTCGTCTGAACGCGCCGTCGCAGCAGCAGCAGCAGTATCACCAGCGGCACGGGTCTCAGCAACAGCTACCCACCTCAGTTGAACAGGACGAAAGCCCGGGCCTTGACCCTTTCCTCCAGCAAAACTCCAGTACGCCTGAGGTGCCCCCGAAGGACATCCAGTATCAGCAGCACGCCCAGCATTTTGCTCCTAACGCGCACCAGGCTCAGTTCAGCCGGCCCCCACTCGACAGAGTAAGCACCGAAGGTAGCTATCAGAAGCAGGGCGGGGTAGAGCACTACAGCCCCGACCAACACCAGGGGCCGCAACAACCACAACAGCAGACGAACCAGCCACAATACCAAAGCTACCCGCCGATCGCCCAGCAGCCTCAAGGTTCAGACGCATACCAGGCGTTTGCACCTCAATCAGCCCCAAGCCCTCGACCCGCAAACGCTCAGCTGCACGGACAGGATATCGCTCAGCAACAGCGCAATTACTATTCGTACCAACAACAACAAGTGCCTCAGCAAGCTCAAGGTCAATTGTCGCAGGACGGTCTCACCCAGATCAACCAGTACCAGCAGCAGCAATTCGCGCCATCACCTCAGTCTCAACCGCAGCAAACCCAAGACTTCCGTCAGCAACAGGGACACCCTGCCCGACCTGCATCTTTGCACCAACCTGAGCTACAACACCCTCAGGCGACTCGCGGTGTGCCACAGATAGTTCAGCAAGGCCAGCCGACTGACACGACGCAACTGCAGCAGTTGCGTCCACCCTCCTCACAACAGCCGGCTCCACCATCGCCATTGCAGCACCAATACCAACCTTACGACCAACAGCAGAACCGTCATTCGCAGGTTTCAGATTCACCGACGTCGAAGATCTCAGCTCATAACCAGAGCCAAGATAACATGGCACCCAGCAGCCAGGCCAACGGCCGCATACGAAAGGTCGATGGAGCGCAGCAGCCATCCGCAGTCTCATCGCGAGAGTCCTCCCTCCTACAGCAACCGACAACACAAGGTCAGCCTCAAGGACAACCACCCGTCTCGCCAGGCGTTGCCACATTCGGAGCTAATGTCGTGCCAACAGCTTCGCAAGGCCAACCATACCGAGGTGAAAAGCAGAGTGGAGAGACTGGACGTGCGACACCACCCCCACGCGCAGCCATCAGCGATCTCAGCGAAGAAGACATTGAGAAGATGATGAAAGAGCATGAAGTGCTACGTAAGCTTTAACGCGAAATTTCGATTCACAAGCTAATTTTGCGAAGGTGAGAAATACCAGAAAGTAAAAAGATACTTCTTCGACCAGCAGACCCAGGTGCACCAGCTGCAAAATACCCTGGCGAACCAACGCTTGTCTTTGTCGCGCACATCGTGGGATGACAGCGAGTATGCTACACGCTTCAACAGACTTGATGGACTAATCGCACAGCTTTCCTTCTCCATTCGAAAGGACTGGAAGTCAATACCCCCTTGGCTCCATCCAGTAGTCAACAAGACTGCAGTAGAGATAGGCAAGCAAGAGATGACTGCAGTTGGCCGTGCATTCATTTCGCACTGGCTGGTAGAGAACATCTTTGAGAAGTACTTCCATCCGGATCTGGAACCCGGCTTCTCCACCCAGCTTCAAGTGATCCAACTCAACATCCGCAGATTTGCACCTCTCTGCCATTCTACTGAAGATGAAGATTCTTTAGCTGCCAAGGTTATCAATTGGCGTCTGGCTACGCTCGAAGGTTTGTCAGACTTGCTTAGAGCGCCTCAAGCGGAATTGAATCGCCAAAGACTCACTGAGACACTGAACGAAAAGCTTATTGCTTCACTGCAAATGTTCTTGAACGACCCAGCTCCACCTGATCTTGCTGGCGGTGTGCCCATGATGGTTGAGCTGGCTGTTAGCATCGCTCAGCATCTGCCACTAGAAAGCCGAGAGGTCCACATCGAGTATTTCCCACCAGGTCACAGCATCGTGGCAGAACACATGAAGATGGAATCTGGCATCCCCCCATTAACAGCGCCAATCGTCGAGATGGACGAGGCAGACCGAGTGTCGCTGAAGAGTGTCGCTTCGAGACTAGATGACAATGCGTCCATTGGCGACCAAGAACTGCAACAAGGGTCGCAAGCTCCTAAGGAGGACAAGAAACGAGGCTTTTTCGGTGGATTGGGGGGCTCGAAGAAACCGGCGACTGTACCAGCGTCGCTTGGCAAACGTGAGGCATCGTTGGGTCAAGGTGGAAGTCAGCAGAGCCTCACAGGACCACCCGGCAGCGCAGGCGGGCAAAAGGATGAGCCTCTGGTACAGCGGGTACGTCTGGCTGTCGGCGTAGCCGTACAAATCAGGGGCAAGAGTGTGCTCATCAAAGCACCTGTCTACGGCACTTGATTGTGCGGTCATGGGGAAAGATAGCATGTCGGTACGGCTTCATACTTCACTTCTTTGTACACGAAAAGTGTAGATGGTGGAATCTTCGGGACACATCATAGCTAGGCTTTGAGGGATGCCTGGGGGATCGCCATTGTATTTAGCGAGCCTTGGATTTGAGGTTGGATTTGATGTGCATATACCGATACCCTCGCTGCTTCTACGGTTAGCAAAGCATGGCAGCGCTTTTAAAGGCAGATTGATTCTTCGGCAGCAAAACAGCGCTATCGTGTTGCTTCAAATTTGGTCAGGTCGCAAATCCATGTGTTTTTCGCTCCCGTCTCCAAATATCCCTATGTATTTCCTAAAAGTGCTGCTAATAACATATAGTAAAAAGTCACACAGGATAGTCAGGTAGCCGATGTAGAAGCAACCAGGCCAGAAAGTAGTCCTAGTGATTTTTTTTGCTCACTAATGCTCTCCTCAGGTTGCAGGTTCAGCAGTTTTGATTCAGGTAGACTCAAAATGTGCTGTGATATTAGCGCCAGTGAACGATTTCGGACCGCCTGGCGCTCTGATTGGTCGAACTTGATCTCTCCATTGTTTACATTCGACAACATTGATCAGCCCCCACTCGACCGACCCCCCAATTCGAATATGGAAGACGCAGAGATATCGACGTTCTATAAAGGTATTACGTCGAAGAAGAATTCGTGATGTGTCATTGACGCCATCCAGCGACATCCGTGTCTGTACCCTCGCCGAGCGCAACTCATGCAGCATGCCTCTCGAATGGACGCCTACAGATAAGATGCCTCACAACCTTCGATATACAGAGAAGCATAGGACTCCCAGCTTCTGTTGAGGTCAAGATCGCTCGCCTTGCATGGTCTCCGCCCGTCGCTGCGACCCAAAACTCCTACTCTGCGTCGTCATCTTCGCGGCGCGCTCCGCGGCGCATCTCGAACCGCATTCTTATTCACGACGATAATACGACACGCGTATACGACTTGCGAGATGACAAATGGAATGCGGTTATCAACAACGGATCAGGGGGCATGGGCAGGAACGTACACGTCGAATTTGGCGCAAACGAGGACGAAGTCATTGTATGGAGCGACTTTGGCGCGTGCGCTAAGATTTGGAGTCTGAGGACTGGGAGAGCAATCGAAATCAGAGATCCGAAGTTTCCTGGCAAAGAAGGCAGAGGCTGGGGATACAGACCTTCTGGCGACGACCTAGCTGGAAGAGAAGGGCCTATGGCTATTCTGTGTCGGACGTCGGGCATCGATGTGCTTATGATTCTTGCGCCACACACATACTCGCTCATCAATCGCGTGGAGTTGCCTTCGATTGATGCTGCTGGGCTCAAGTGGAGTCATGACGGCCGCTGGATGGCTATCTGGGATGCGCCATCTACAGGCTACAACTTGTACATCTACACTGCTGACGGCCACTTATACCGAACAATCACACGCGAGCCTTCCATAGATGCCAGGGAGTGGGCCGTAGAGGGCTTGGGCATCAAGAGTGTGGAGTGGATACCTGGTACAGAACAGCTGGCGGTTGGTGGTTGGGACCGTAGAGTGCGGATACTGTCAACACGAACATTTGCCCCAGTCGTCTTTCTGGACCACACGGCGAGCATCGACGTACCTGGCGCCCCAGTCTACTCTGAGCACGTTGATGGGCAAGGGAACAGAATGTATACGATCACACCTCAGCCTGTCACACCGCCTAAAGCACCGCTGGAGAAGAACGAAACAAGCCTTATGAAACAGGGAATCAGCGTCCTTGCCTTCAACAGTGACGGCACGTTATGCGCAACAAGAGACGACTCGACGCCAAGCACAGTGTGGATATGGGATCTCCGAAGTCTGCGACCTCGAATGATCTTAATCCAGTATGCGCCGGTCAAATCGTTACGATGGCATCATATCAACCCAGCTCTCTTACTTATCCAAACGGCGCACGACGCGCCTGTCCTGTACTTGTATCAAGCCTCCAACCTCTCGGCCTCAACATCTGCTTCCACCTCAGCATCAGCTCCTCCACCAGCTATCCTCGACCTCTCCTCTCACATCAACAAGCCAGCCACAACCGTCCCTACACGATGGACTACATCCTGGCTATCCGCTCCAGCAGACAAGAAGCCCGTCTACACGCTGGCACACCAAGCAGGCTACGTCTACAGCTGGCCTTTCGGCAAAGACGTGATTCTTCGATTTAACACGCCAGATGGGAGTGACGCCAGCGACGACAGCTTATACGATATTCTGACGGGGCGGACGCCGGTCCCACGGTTGCCTGACAGCGACGGCCCAGACGTCGACGATAGCATGTTGGCCGAACAGCAGCTTTTTACTGAAGACGAAGGCTACAGGATGAGCGTCGAGGATACGTTTCACGGGAAGGTGAAATCGGAGACCTCAGCCAGGCGACGAGGCAGGAGCGTGTTGGAAGAGAGCGGGCTGGACGAGATGTTCTAAGCTTACATATATTTCCATTTTCCATCTAAGTCCCCACGCACAGCGTCAAAGGCGTACGTACGAGCGTTAGTTACACAGCATCAATTGATACCCTCTCTTTTCCACAAAAGCAACAAATTGCTCCCATCACCACACCAATCACTCTCCCCAATCCCACACCCCCCTGCACTCTCACATCTCACCTTCGCCCTCCTTCCCCGACATCGTGACTCTCTCCCCTGCCCTCGCCACCGTCAACCTACCCATTCCAGCAACTTCCCTCTACCAGAGCCAAAAACCATCGAAACCCTTCATAAAAAGGCCCGTATTGTATGCATTCTTCCCCGATATCTCACCTCTCGCCACCATCAACCTACCCATTACAGCAACTCCTCCCAAAAACCATCGAAACCCTCCATAAAAAGGCCCGTAACACACCCTCCTTCCCGGACATCTCACCTTCCCCCCCGTACCCTCGCCACCGTCAACCTACCCATTCCAGCAACTCCCCCTACCGGCCCCAAAAAACCATCGAAACCCTTCACAAAAAGGCCCGTACGAAAGTAAGCTCGCCTCCCCGATCAACACAACCAACATACCCCTTCCGGCAAAACAGGCACTTGGTCGTCGAAGACGGGTGGCGCGAAAAGGCCCGTCTGTGGGAACGAGCGACCTCCTCCGACCGACCGTTCGCTCCACCATCGGTCAGAACGGCACAGTCGGCGGCTCAGTCAGCGAGCAGACACGGCCGCCGCGGTGCCGAGCGGGAGGCCTTGTCTTGGGGGTAAGGGGGCAGGGGGAGCTGAGGCGCGGAACAGCGGCGCGGAATTGAGGCGCGTGAGTCGTTCTCCTGCTGATCTTTCGCAGGAGAGAACGGACCATGGTCGAGTGCGAGCTGTGTTCCACGCTTTTTCCATAGAGTTGCCTGAATGGGTATGTTCGGGTGCCGGGAGGCCGGCCCCCCTGAGGTCGCGGGCCTGCGCGCTCTTGCTTGTCGGTTTCCACCAACCGTAATCCACGCTTCTGCAGCAAACCTTCTCGAACGGGCATGTTCGGGTGCTGTCGCGGTGAACGGGCCAGCGCCGCTCGATCGGGTTAAGGTGCATGTCGAGCTACCGCGACGACGTCATCGCCCTGCGTGTGAGCTCCAACGGTGACGACTGCAGGGCTGGGAAACCTTGAAACTTGGAAGAGAGCGGCAGTGTGCGTAACGTGGGGAAATGGCACCCCTCTATATGAGAAGCCGTTAGAGCTAGTGGTGCATCTGACATCTGCTTCACCGTTGGAACACAGCTATTCATCGTATCCTATATCAAATACCGTTCGAGCTGTTTAAAAGAGAAATTCAGCATGTCCGGCGACAAGGCAGACCAGCAGCCCAAGGGCGGCGACCACATCCCTACCACCAACGAGCCGCAAGACGAGGAGGAGCAGCCCCAGCAGGGCCTCTTGAGCAAAATCGGCGACCCAGTCGGTATGCAATTGCCTTTCCCCCGATCACGCTCCCCCCCACCGCTTGAACCCCATACTCACTTTCCCTCTTCCACAGGCAGCGTCCTCGGCACGGCCCTCCGCCCCATCGGCGCGCCTCTCGAGAAAGGCGTCACCGGCCCCCTCGGCAACGCCCTGGGCGGCGCCACACGGCCCGCGCTGGGCCCGCTGATGGGCGAGAAGGAGGAGCGCAGCGAGCTGCTGGGCGGCGACAACAAGGACAGCTACGAGAGCAGGCCCGAGAAAATTGCGGGCAAGGAGCAGACGGGGGATAACCCACTCGGGCTGGATCAGACCGGGCGGTGGGGGTTCCAGGAGGATGAGGAGAAGAAATAAAGGATGAGATGGTTCACGATTTTACGTACAGTGATGATTTGAATGGTAATGGAATTGGTTTGTTATGGACTGACTGACTGTGTTATTGAGGAAATGTGCTGGGTCAAAGGTTATCTCAGGGGAATGTGCAGCGGTGAAACGAAAGCCGCCTTGGGGAAGTCCGTATGCATGGAGATTCTCAACCTTCAGGCTCCATAATGATCAAGTATCCGTTTCCTAACTCCTAGATGCTTCAAACCGGGATCATAGGGACGCTGTTGGGGTCAATCTTCTCAGCCGTGTGACACTGGAACATGACTACGTCAACCACCTTTCCAATCTTGTGACCAATATGGTTGAAACGGCCAGCTTTCTTGAATCCGTAGTCGCCAAAGAAGTCCGTAGACCACTCCATGTTCTCGCCTTGCTCATAGTGCATCTTGACTGCGATAGTTTTGATGATTTGGATTTTGCCTGTCTTGAGGTACTCAAAGTTGTTGATATACTCGTAGCCGCCACGTTTGTTGTAGTTTGTGTTGGCGAAGTCCATAAGCTGGTCAAGCAGACACTTGCCAACGCCCTGACGAATGTATCCTGGATGGACGTACAAGGCAAGCTCAGAGCTGAATCTGTGCATCGGTCCTGCACTGTAGGGCTCGAGATGAGTCCATCCGACGACAGTCTCACTCACGTAAGCTGCTTCAGGCTTCTTACGTTGATTACGCTTCGCGATGGCAACAAAGCAAGGCAGGCCTGCCTTTACGATATCGCCAATCCATTCCTTGATCTGCGCCTCGGACTGCTCTTCGACCTCTTCGGCGCATACAGTGTTCTTGACGTAGTGGTTGTAGATAGTCTGCATAATATTTAGTTAGAGCTATTTAATATCAATTTAACACTTACCATGATACCCTGGGTGTCAGATGGCTGCACAGGCCGAAAATAGACATTAGCCCGGAGGCTCAAATGCCTACTTGGCGACTCCACTACTTCGCAGACATCATTAGGAATTGGGCGGTTGCGCTTTGCCTCCCTCTTACGTCGCTTGGCCTCGCTGTGGGCAGCGATCTGTTGCACCCGGTCTGCGGTACTGATCATAGCATACGAATGCTGCTCGTTCTCAGGGTCGTCTACGTTGACTCTGGCGTCGGGGACATCGAGTGGCAGCATGTGACAATTCTCCGGCTTGTTATCTTCCCATCGCTCCCAATACGGCGGATGTTCAAAGATATCGATGTCGCTCAAGGGAGCAGGTGCGCGTTGGGGAAATTCATCCCAGAATTGACGCGGAGCGGTGTTATCAATAAGATCGTGGAGCCAATAGCGAGGCACTACGTCTTTAGTCAAGAAAGTATCTCTGCCCAGCTTGTCTTCACCCACAAGGACGCCTGTGAAGTCTGGAGAGTTGATATCCATAGGCCTGACGCAGTTTCGGCTATGCCCGTTGATCCACTGCTCGATGCCTTGCCTAAAGTGTCGAGGGTGAAAGCCTTTACGGGCAGCCCAATCTTCTGGTGGAGGTAGCCAATCGCAGTTCCAGTCCATTAACTTCTTGATGTCGTAGGTTGGGTCGCCACCGCTGTCAGATTCGAAGTCGACACCACCTTCATCGCTGCTGTGAGTTGATGCCTTTTTAGGTATGTCGCGTGTTTTAATCCAGACGTGCTTTTGCCTGGGGGCTTTTGGTACGCTTGGCCAATTCGGTTTGCCCCATTGCTTTGAAGAAGGCTCTGGTCCTAGTTTGAGCATGGCGTTCCAGCCTTCATCCTTGATCCACTTCTTGGAAGGGCCCGCAACAGTTTTCGGAGGCGTGACTGCGATCTGCTTCTGAGGAATAGCGTGGATGCTATTCGAAGTCAGCAATAGCGAAGCTATCAAACTCGGTGGACTAACGGAGAGACCTCAGCAATAGCCTTAGAAGAAGAACCTTCAGCTGTCTTTGGAGGTGAGACGGGGGTTTGATCTTGAGAGAGAACCTGATTCCTGTTTGAGGTCAGCAAGATCGAATGGCTGAAGGTAGGGACAAGATGCGGGGGAAGCTCACGAAGAGGCCCCAGCTGCAAGCTTCTCTAGCTGAGTCTTGTTGGAAGTCTGTGGAGAGCTAGGGGTGATCCAGTCTCCTAGCTCCACATCGTTCGTCGGTCCTGCTGCAGCCATCATCTTGCGAACGTGCGGTGGAACATACGCCCCTATGGGTCTGTTTGCGGCCATGTCTTTAGGTTTGTGCACGTTCTGGGGCTTGCGTTTTTTGCGGCTGCTGCACGGCTTCTTAGCGCCGGCGTCGTGTGATTGAGGAACTTGTGCGCTTTTTGCTGGGTGGTGCTTTTTGCGGTGAGGGTTTTCAAGACGCGGCTTGTCAGGTACTTCTGGGGCAGTGTCGTGGGTTTGTAGGTGCTTGAGAGGCTCAGCGCGACTTTCTATAGGAACCTGCGGCTCTGTTGCGAGTGTTCCAAGGTTGAGCGGCACGAACTTTGCAGCCCTGCCACTACGTCGTCGAGACTACAAGTGCGGGGTTAGAGGTTGTGTCGTGAAAGAGTGAGGTCTGAAAACCTAGGTTATAATCGGCAGAGCGGCGCAGAGCATAAGTGAAGCGAGCACTAGCAGATGATACTTTCACTAACCTTATATCTGCTGAGATCTTCTTGCTGTTGCCAAGTTAAAGCATCTTCCGCTCTCGCACACCTATCTGCGTCGAGAATTGGCGTAGCTAAAGGCTCGTGGGTACCCGGGCGCCATACGTCAAAGCGAGACATGGGAAACTTAGGGCAGACGCAGCCCGAGCTTATGTCCACGTGTTGATGGTAAGAGTGAAGAGTGGTTCTCGAGTGTGGCGGTTAAGTAGTGGTGTGAGATTGTTTGGAGAGCCACGAAGAGCCACTAAAGCTCTACAAAAGGCTGATGGAGCGGTCGCACTTGACTTGCGGTGAGGGAGCGGTGCTGTTGCCTTGCGTGCCAAAGAGCAGAAGCCCAGGTTTCTGAAACCTACCTATACTTGCCTAACAGCTGGTACTGTAATATGGTCCCTGTGAGGTCACGATTATCTAAAAAGTCGTGCAGTCGGCGCAAGGCCCTTGCACTGGCAGCTTCGCATACATCCTTTACAGGCCCAAGAACAATGTGATCTTCTTGCCTTACTCATAGTACCCAGATCAGACTATCCAAGTCTAATATTAGGGTTCCTTGATAGCCGACTGTGCTTGGAGATGACCGATATATTGGCCCTACAGAGTACATATTTTTGACAGGGTGCACGATCCTGGAAGCACAGTTGATCAGTAGAGGTTGCTTTACTGCAGACAATACTGGCTGCTTGTATGGTGACCACCTTGCAACAATGTCCTCGGGTTGCGGAGGCAATGTTAGCCGAGGGGGCAACTCCGCCCGATCTTTTGAAGTTGTGATCTTGTAGGCAGCAGACGAAAACATCTAGTCAAACACCAAAATGTTGTCGATATTACGAAAAGCGCGGTTGAAGGACAAGGAGATGCGTATTCTGATGCTGTGGATGGCCCGACGTTTTGCTTGCATGGCGAAAGACTGACCGTAGACAGGGGCCTGGATAATGCAGGCAAGACAACTATTGTCAAGAAGATCATGAACGAGGATGTGAACAGCGTCAGCCCCACACTCGGCTTCATCATCAAGACCATAGAGTACGACGGGTATGCATGAGCGCCATTCAATCGATCAACAAGCTTGCTAACGAGGAAGATACAAATTAAACATATGTACTGCACCTGCGTGATCTTGGACGTACAACAGACTGACACCTCAGGGGACGTCGGTGGACAGAAGACGCTACGCACGTACTGGAAGAATTATTTCGAGAAGACAGACACGCTCATCTGGGTGGTCGATGCCACGGATCGTGAGCGTGTAGGCGACTGTCGGCATGAGCTGGCAGGGCTGTTGCTCGAGGAGGTGCGTGGCCCGAGATTTGTTTACCAACACAAGCTAACAACCGCAGCGGCTGTCAGGCGCGAGTCTGCTCGTGTTCAAAAACAAGAGCGATATTCCCGGCGCTATGAGCGAGGACGAAGTGCGCGACGTGAGTGTTGAATCTGATGTTGGGACGGACGGGTTGCCATGCTAACGGTACACAAGGGACTTGGGCTCGACCAAATTCACACCCATACCTGGACTATCATGAGCTGTAGCGCTATGACTGGGCAAAACCTGCAGGAAGGGCTTCAGTGGGTGGTACAGGACGCGAAGGCACGCCTCTTCCTCTACTAATGTGACTCGCGGTGTCACCCGTGTGCGTGCAAGGACGCTCAAGCTGGGATATGGCGTCTTACGAAGCCCTCTCGGCGATTTTGGCATCGAGGATGGATTCAATTGAGAAAAAACAGGAAGCAAAAGGAGCCAATACGCGTTGTAGCCATCCTGATTCCTGAACAGCTTTGTTTGTGTACACGCTAATCGGAGCGCTGGCTTCAGCAATCCTTGCTCAGTCGCGGCGTTGTGCGAGGTCACAGGTGGCAGCCCGACGCCGGTACGGTAAGGCGCAAGCTAGCGGTGTTTGACACATGGTTAGGTGCTGTTGTGTGCGGCGACTGAGGAGGGCGAACATAAACAAATAAAGCATATGATCAGCTGCAAAGCGCTGCGCAACCTGCGAAGATCCATATCTACCTCCGTACATACTTGAGACTTGCCCCTCGTGCTTGACGTTGGCTGTCGTCGCTCCGAGCAGATCTGCGTTTCAGCACCATCGAATCACGTCCGGGGATACTGACAGGGCGCCGGCGCTTAGACCAAGCATGCACCGAGCACTCGAAGCAATTTAACGACCTTCTAGCTTCCAATCCGCCGGGGAGTGCCTGACTCCCGAGTAGCTTCATTCTTGACGTGTCGTTGTCTTGCAGCACGGACGCGTTGGAAGCATCCATCTGTCTCAAGTTCGACTGGTTGTGTACTGGACTGGCATTCGTCGACGACTGTTGAGCGGCCGTCAACAACATGTCCGAGGAAATCGACACGCAGGAATTCGTGCAGCGCATCCGGCAATTGGGGGAGCAGCGAGACCAGCAAGACCAGCACGACGCAGAGAAAGCCAAGAAGCTTGAGGAGGACCTCATCCAGCAACGCAGTGAGCGGCTAGCGCGCCGTGCAGGTGCGTGGAGCAACCCGCGAAGCGGTTCCTGACTTCCCATTTACTGATCTCATGACAAGAACGCGCGAGGTCAATTTCGCCCGAGAAGACAACGCCGCTGCACCGCTCCTCCGCCCATTCTTCGCAGCAGGTGCAGGACCAGGCCATCAGCACGCCCACGCTCACGCCCACCATGAGCCCCTCCCCGCAGCATGACGAGGCTTCGGCGCGCGAGGACTCGCTGCAGCGATTGACGAGCCCCACGGCCGACGACAGCGAGTCCCCGAAGCCGGCGACGAGCGCTGCAGCCCTGGGCCGCTCAGGCACCCTCTCGTGGAAGCAGCGCCCACAGTCCGGCAGCATACGCAGGCCGTTGTCGGTCACCGCCAGGCCCGTCTCTCGAGACGCGTCGACACCGTCCTCGCCCGAGCGCCCGCTATCGAGAACCCAGATCGCAGCGTCATTGGGCGCAAAAGACCCCGCCTATTTCCGCCAGACGGCCGACCGAGGCGTTGGCTCGGCCGCCTACAGGAAGAACGAGGAGGACAATGCCTCAGACAACGGGTCGATAGTGAGGAAACCGCTTCCGGGCATGTCCCGCAACTCCACCGCCTCTCGAGAGTCAACAACATCTACCAGAGAGCTTGAGCTGCCCAGCCCACCCACTGAAAGCACGCCATCGAGCCGGCCCACCTCGAGGGGCGGCTCCATGCGAGGCAGCACCGCAATGAGCAACCGTTTCTCAACCGCGACCTCGATTTCAGGAGGCGATGCAGAATCAGCCGTGAAGCGATCGCCGCTACCGACACTCGAGTCGCAGAAGTTTGCACCGCCATCAGAACAAGGTGTCTCAGGAGAAGGCGGGGACGACGCACGGGCGGCACGCGAACCGTTCATGTCCCCGATGCAAGGGAGGATGTCGCCGGAGCGCGAGCGCTCCGCATCTCCGACCAAGGGCCTGGGTAGTTTCGTGCTGAGTGCAAGCATGAAGCGTGGGGATAGTGTGAGCAAGAGATGGAGCACACATACCCCTCCAACACTGAACAGGAACAGCCCGTCCTTGAGCAATCGCAGCAGTGCTATGGCTGGGTTTGGTTCGCTGTCTAAGATGGAGCGACCAACAAGCTTGAGCAGAGAGCACACCACCGACGATCCCCCCTCGCGTCCCCAATCCAGTTCCAGCAACACCACAATGAGAGGTCTGGGAATCGATGTCGCACCGAAAGACGAATTTGTGAGGCCTGCAATAGCAAACCGTCACAGCCGTAGCAAGTCTGTGCATTCCACGTTCAGCAACAAGGATATAGGCGAGGATGTGGATCGGCCAGCCAGCCCTTCCAAACGGTGGAGCCCGAACAAGTCAAGCTGGCTCGAGAATGCACTGAACAAGCCCGAGTCGCCAAAGCTGATGACCCCAGCATCTCCGAATCAACCAGCATGGATGGCCGAGCTTAACCGTGCAAAGCAACAGCGTGGAAGTGTCGACATAAGCAAAGGCAGCCCGCTAGGTACTCCCTTCAGCGAAAAGCCTGACTCGCGGCCTGCGTCTCCGCTCAAGGAGGTTCATCTTAGACCAGTAGGACTTCGTAAGCCCGCTCTTGACTCGCCGAAGCTCGATACGCCGAAGTTCGAGTCTCCCAAACTCGATGTTTTGAGGTTCGACTCCATCAAGCTCGACCCATTTGCGAGAGAGGAGCCGAAGAAAACCCAGGCATCACCAGCTCTTGAAACTGCGGTAGAGCTGAAGCCAACATCGCCACTTAAAGAGGAGGTAAAGCCGTTGGTAGAAAAGACGCCAATAGAGGAACCTGAGCCTGCACCTATAGAAGAGAAGGCCTTACCAGTCCAAGCTGCGCCTGTAGAGCCCGAACCAGCAACCCCAGTAGAAGCTCCTCCAAAGAAGGAGGAGGCTGCACCTTCGCCGGCGCCAGCTAAATCGGTACTCTCACGCTTCCCACCAGCCGTCAAGCCGAAGCCAGACACTGCACCTACAAAGGACTTCCGCGCGGGTCTTAAGTCGCGGCAAACGCCTTCAATCGGAAGCCCCAAGCCTCAGAGCGATGCTCAGTCAGAGTTAGCGAACGTGTTTGGCAAGCTGAGGAAAGCCGAGACGAAGAACTTCGTTGCACCTGATGTTCTCAAAGCCAATATCGTAGGGGGAAAGAACGCCTTGAACATCACTGGTGGACCAAAGCCTACTGTGCGTCGCGACGAATTCAGAGAGAGTCTGAAAGAGAAGAGGTCGTCGATGCTGGAGAAGGCCCAAGAGGAGGGATCGGCGCTCAAGCGATCAGAAAGCATATCGAAACCTAAAGAGGTACCCGAAGCCATTGCAATCCGTGGACGGTTGGATCGGTCGAAGAGCATATCGAAGTTCCCTATCATCCCAAAAGAGGAAGAGAAGAAGCCTGTTCCAGAAGCACTGGCCAGGAAAAAGAGTTTACGAGGGATTGAGCGGCCAAACTTGGATATGAAGACTGAGAAGCCAGCATCGCCGGCGCCACTGTTTGCGAAGAAGGACAGCAGTAAGCCCGGCAAACTGGCAGATCGCTTTAATCCTGCGCTAGCTGGCATGCTGGCTCGTGGCCCACCTCCACTGGCGACTGAGAAGTCCACATCAAACGCTGGCGAATCAGCGTCGTCGAGACCTGCCGAGGAAAAACCAACAGGACCTGGACCAGAGTTGACGCATATGACTAAGGGACGCGTTCGTGGACCAAAGAGAAGGACTCCAGCTGCCAAGAAGTCTGCCCCAGAGCCGTCTGCCCCAGAGCCGTCTGCCCCGGAATCATCAGCCCCGGAACCCGAGAAGGCCCCCGAGAAGGTGAATGCCACTGTTGCTGCTGCTCCATTAGTCAAGCCCAGCCATATTCTTCCCAGCTCGACACTACCGAAGACTAACGGAACATCAGAGGAACTCAGCAAGCCTGCCAGAGAGTCCATCGGAGAGAAGCCTATAACACCAGCAAAGCCACGTCAGATATCTGCGAAGTTTGACAAAGCGCCCACTCCGCAACTGGCAAAGAAGCCATCCTCGATTGATCTGGAGAGGCGGGTTTCCGGAACATCTAGCGTTGCAAAGCAGTCACCCCGGCCGGAGTCCATTGGTACACCTAAGTCAGCTTCGCCAGTGGTACCCAAGAAGTCTGAGCGGATAACCTCCGGGTCTTACAACACTGCTCAACAAATCTCTAAACCCGAGTCTTTAAGATCGCCCTCTGTTTCATCGATCAAGTCGCCAAAGGAATCGTCGCCATCGCCTTCAATCACGTCTTCGAGGTTCTCACGACCATTGCCTACGCCGCCACCAAAGGAGTCACCAAAGCCAGCGACACTGAAGGAGATCCCCACTCCCAATGTCAGCGTCAAGAAAGAAGACCCATCGCCCCAAAAGTCGGGATTTTCCTCCGTGAAGGCTGCGACAGCTCTGTGGGGTCGACAGTCTCAGCCTTCTTCGCCGGTACAGACGACAAAGTCACCAATCAAGCTTCCCACTAAAGCAGACGAGAAGGCTGCCATGCAGGACGCTGGTCTTGTTCGGAGCACGGGACCAGAGTCGAAGCCTGAGTCTCCAGCTAGACTGGAATCTGTCTCCTCAAAACCGCTCCCACCCGCACCATTGCAAACATCTTCCAAGGCAGCTGGTCTTGGTTTTAGTCTTGGAGGATTTGGCGGCTTTGGCAGCGGTGCAGCGTCTCGTTTACGACAATCAAGCCCTCGGTTGTCGAAGGACTTGCCGATGTCGCCACCGAGGAGCGCAGACAGGCCACAGCCTGACACCCCCAAGACAGCTCCTGCGCCAGCTGCACCAAAGCACGATGGCATCTTCGCCGACTTCTTTGATGAGGCTCCCGTGACCGGAGGTCAATTGCCAGATACTATCGACACTGTGCAGGTGCTGCATTCACCTCCGTATGATCTTGGGCCTGCTGGAAAGGTGCGCACACAAAAGGCGGAGATCCACGAGATAACAGGGGATGGCAGGATGCTATCGATAGCACCCCAGGAGCAGCACATGCTCTTCCAAGGTTCAATGTACATCTGCACGCATGTATACAGCGATTCGAAGGGCGTGAACATTACCGATGTCTACCTGTGGGCAGGTAACGATGTTGCCGAGTCCAATATTGAAGATGCACAACTATTCGCAAGGACACATGCGAAGCAGAACCAAGCCAGGCTAATCGTCTTGCGTCAAGGCAATGAGCCTCCCAACTTCTTCGATGCTCTTGGAGGCATCGTGATCACTCGACGCGGGACTCAGCCAGCGACAAAGGAGTTCATGCTGTGCGGTCGCCGTCACCTCGGTCACCTTGCCTTTGATGAGGTTGACTTTGCGCTGAAGAGTTTCTCCTCTGCTTTTGTCTACCTCATCTCCACCGAAGCTGGCAAGGTATACCTCTGGAAGGGCCGCGGCTGCTCTGCTGAGGAGTTGTCTGGTGCAAGACTCATGGGTATGGACCTCGCCCCTACGGGAGACTTCCAGGAGGTTGACGAGGGCTCTGAGCCGCCGCATCTCATCAGCGTTTTCCCTCCACCTACTCACAAAGGACCTGCAATCCCACGTTCCGCTGACCACTGGCGATACAAGGCCACATCGGATCGCTACCGCGCCCGACTGTACAGGATAGACCAGCAACAAGAGACCTCGGGAGGATGGGGACAAAGCCTGCAGGTGGGTTCCTTCTTCGCGACCCTGCGCCGCAGCTCGTTTGCGCAGTCGCTGTCCCCCACTTCTACCGGCGCACACGCTGAACCTGGCCCACAGAGCCCGACCACGCCGAAGAGCCCCTTGCCGCCGGGTATCACGACCAAGATTGTAGAGATCATGCCTTTCTGCCAGCGCGACCTGGAGCCGGAGTACGTCTATGTACTTGACGCTTTCTTCGAGATGTACATGTAAGTCCACGCTCGACATCACACCTCCCCTTCGCTTGCTGACACTGCAAACAGTATCGTCGGTGCGCTAGCTCGCAGCCAGGCCCCTGCGTTCTCCACGGCCTTGATGTTCGCACAGGAATACGGCATCCTCGCCGTCTCGGAGGAGGACCGTCCCTTCATGCCCGTCACAACGATCGTCCTGGAGGGCGTCCCGCGCGACATGAAGGCCGTGTTCAGGCACTGGAACGACTCGGTCATCCCCACGGCCGAGCTAATGAGCGGCAGCCTCAAGCGCGGCAAGAGCTTGAAGATCGTCGGGCTGGAGAAGGCCATCCGGGCTACGCAGAGGGAGGCAAGGTGATGAGGAGTGAGTGTCGTGTGGTTGATCATGTACGATGACTTGTGATGCTGTTGCTTCTTGTATATATACCTTACGCATCGAAAGGGTGGCGCTCGCGCTGAGTGGACGTTCAAAGCTGATCTGGTCTGGCCATCTGGTCGAGACAGTAGAGTTTGAGAAGCCAGGAATCTACCTCGATAACAACATGCCCGTTCTTCTCCTTCCTTTCATGGCGAAATCGCGCATTCACTCTCCACAAGCAGATGAATTGTAGGTGGTTGAATCGTATGAGTATGATATTCCACAGCTACTAATCAGGAAAGAAGAACAGAACCAAGCCAGATCCCGGCCATACACAGCCGCGCCTCAACTCCTTGTCCTAATGCTCAAGATTACGCCTCCCCTCTACCGAAATGGCATCGCAGCTTGTTGTTACGCATGCTCACTGCCCCTCCACCCCCGTGACGCCCCCGCTGAGCACGTTGCGCGCGCTCGCGTGCTGGTGCTGCCACCGCGTGCGGGCCATGTCCATTGCGGCGCCTTCTTTCGAGGCGACGATGAAGGTGTAGGAGAAGGCGAAGACTGGGGGAGTGGCGTTAGTGAGGGGTATGGGGAGCGGGGGCAAGAGGGGAGACGTACCTACGAAGCCGGTGAAGGCGGGGAGGAAGGATTTGGGTGTTGCTGGCATTGCGTGTGGTTCTGTTTTGGTACTTGGGGGTTTTGGAGTGTGAAGTTTAAGAGACTCGTTGGTGCTGGATGTGAGGTTGTGCTTTGGTGGCTTTGTGGTGGTGTGCGAGTGTGGAGAGTTCTTGTGGTGGATGGAGTTGTAGTAGAGGAATGGGTGCTCGTTGCTCAAATTGGTTGCCTGATAGCTTGCTTGATTGTTTGTTTAATGGATGATGGATACAAGTCACACAGCAACCCCAATTACCTTATATCCTGCCTACACATCTGCCTCCTACACGGCATCCGCCGACGCAGTCTTCGCGTTCTTCGAACGTGGGTTGCGTGACACCAACTCAGCCTTACGGCATCGACGCAACCAGTCGAACGAGCTTACTTTTCTGCGAATTCTTGATTGGTGCGAACTGTGTCGTTCAAGCGCACGTGTGTTTTCCCGGGATTCGGGTCAGACGATGTTTGGACTGGGGAATGTGGTGGTGGCGAGAGATGGCATTTTGGAGAAGGGGGGCTGGGTGGTGGGTGGGGTGATGGGTGGTTCGATCTTCGGTAGGGGTCGGGTCGGGTAGGGTTGGGCCGGATGGCCTCTTCGGAGAATATGATCTCTAGAAAGACTGCGTTTTGGAGGCATGTGCTGGAGTTTTCTTGTTCGAGATGTCGTGCCGATGGGCGAGGCAGCGTCCACGTGGATCTTGCGATGATACGAATACTTGGTGTCTTGGAAAGGGGGTTGCGGTTCGTGGTGGTCACTGCTTGCGATGAGAGGTGAGTAGAGGTATGCTTGACATACGAACAAATTCCCCTTTTTCTTGTCTTTGGTATTGGTTTACGATCAACACACTTCATCAAGAGACTTCTGCGATGCTGTTGTGAACTGCGGTCGCACCACGTGCGGAAGGCAAGGCTGCTAAGATTAGACGCGGCGACTCGGCAGAACGGTCGATCACCCGCAAGTAGCCTATCATTGCTTGACGTCAGTACTCTCTACTTTCGTGTCTCCTTGCTGAATAAGAAAGCTGAAAAGACGTTTTCATCTTCTCTCAAGACGCCGACTTCTATACGATGCGACCGCCTGTCTATGGAACGCCATGTTTCACTTCCAGCTCGCGTATGCTTCAGCCTCAGCTCTGCACAGAGGCGCCGCGGCCCTGATCCCTCAACCTTAGCTTCTAGATGCAGCGCTATCGCACGCCAACAATACTCAACCGCCCTATCCGGACAACAAACTTTACTTGATCAAGACAGGCTCGACGCAGGTACCATTGATTTATGCCTAAGTGGTCTCGATGTTAGCTGTAGGTAGATATCGCTGATACGGCGCTCTCCAGCTCGGTTGGGCGAGCTCTGCGTCTCTTTTCTGTCTTCTCGACCCATGGTTTGCAAGACTCATTTCTTATCGCTTCCTATTCTTTCAATCTACCAAGTTTCCATCCTCTCAATTCTAGATACGTGATATTGCGTCCGACCAAAAGTGATTATTGTCAGCCATGCGTACCACAACGATAACCTCGCTCTGCGCGGTCCTCAGCCTTGCCACAGCTCAACAGCTCAACATCAACGCGGCGCTGAACGAACCCGTGCCCAACCTCTCGATCGACCCGCTCGCCGCACCTCCAACTATTACCTACGATGCCGCGAGCGCAGCCTCCTCCATCGCGGCTGCGGCTGCGGCTGGCGAACCACCCGCGATCCTGAAGCGCCTCGTCGCCCGTCAGACGAACGACACCTGCACTCCCCGCGCAAAGGGAGCAGGACCTGTACCCTCGACCGACACTTCGCAGGGCTTCCTCTCGTACGCGCCGTTCGCCGACTACGCCAAGAACGCGACCACGCCAACAAACTACACCGCGGCCTTCACCAACCTGCACGCATCTACGACAGCAAAGACATATCTCGGCGTCGCAGAATTGGACTCTTACGACGCTGGCAATTGCACCTCCCAGTGCGACAAGCAGAGCGGCTGCACGGCCGTCAACCTCTTCTTCGAGCGCACGCCGACGCTGAATCTTGGACAGGGGTGCACTGATGCGCCCAGCAGTACAACTATCAAGTGCACGTTCTGGGGCGATGCGGTGACGGCGCAGAATACGGTGAACAGTGGGTTTACGGACAATGGGTTTGTGGTTGTGATTGCGGGAAGTAACGGGTACAATAAGGGGGCTGCGGTGCAGGATGCGAAGAAGAGTGAGGGTGGGCGGTTGGAGGTTACGGCGGTTGTTTTGGGGGTTGTGGGTGTGGTTATGGCGGTGGTGTTGTAGAGGGGAAGCGAGTGGTGCTGGTGTTGGAGGAGGTAGAGGTTGGATATGCTTTTTAGTCGATCGTTGAGGCCGCTCTCTCCGTGATCTATCGCGTCCAGTGCGCCGTCCCGGCTTATTGTAGACTGCACTCACACAAAATCACTGCGACACGAAACAGAGGAAGGATTTCTTCAAGTTGGCTACGTCATCGATTAACACCCTCTACTCTTTTCTTAACCTCGACTGGATCCATTAAAATGCCAAATGACTAGTTAGAGCAGATAAGGTGCTGAGTTCATCTTACTTCACGTCAATCATCGCTCGTTACAGCATACAATCACTCCACAACCTCACCAACCTTCGAACTTTCGCCTTCTGTCAAAATCGCGCCTTTCTACTGGTACCTCGTCTGACGAACTTGCTGTCACCCTTGCGTGTTCTGATGGTTTTATACGCTCAGACTTGTGGCAAGGCTGAATCTAGCTGAAAAGCAAGGCAACCGCACACTCGTGCTGCGCCTTGGTATATTGGCACACCTCGCAGCTCAGCCACACTATCCCACCTCCATACTCGAAAGAGCCCGCCTACAATCTGGAACACCTTCTGTCCCACCATTCCGTAATCCAAAAAGTTTATTTTCTTTTGCCTGGATCTGTTTTACCCAACTGGAAATGACGTTCTGGCGCCCGGTGTCTGATGCTTTCCGACGAAGCCCAGCCTTGCCGTACTTGAATCCAGTGAAGCGCATCCGGCGCAGGCATGAAGATACAACTGGCAAAGGCATGGCTAAGAAGAACACGGTTGAAGAAGACACGATCGCAGAGGACGTGGTTGAAGAAGACATAGTCGAAGAAAGCATTCCGCCATACGAATATGAGCAACTGGATCTTACGAAACAACAAATACGGCTCATCACCCTGCATAGTGCAGCAAGACCAAGCGAAACTATCAGCTGTGCCATCCAGACCTTCGATACTGAGGCAGACCTACACTATGTTGCATTGTCGTACACCTGGGGCCCTGACCATCCCAAGCAGACCATCCTGGTCAACGGCCAACAGCTTCTTATCCGGCAAAATCTCTATGATTTCTTACGTCGCTACCGCAACTATCCAAAAAACGTACACAAGCTGTGGATCGACCAGATATGCATTTCGCAAGCGCATGAAGGCGAGAGAAATCACCAAATTCGCTTGATGTCACATATCTACAGCCGTAGCTTGAGTACCATCATATGGCTTGGAGAGGATTCTAGAGAGGCTGCCCAACAATATCGAGAGTATCGACATGTTGGCGATGTGTATACACTGTGCAGAAATATATACTTTACTCGTCTGTGGGTAGTTCAGGAAATCCTCCTTTCCCCACACAAGCGCGTCCTTTGCGGCGACACATGGCTTGATCTGGACGACCTTTTTCGTACTGTACATACCAATAAATCTCGATCAGTCCTGGATCTCCAGCTTATTGAAAGTCGATATACATCAACTGCTCATAAAAGAGGACACGAGACCTTACTTATTGCTTGAAAAGAATCTCTGATTACAATTGTGAGGATCCTCGAGACAAAGTCTATGGCCTAATGAGTCTTGTTCGCGAAAGGGATAGACTGGAAATTGACTACAACAAGTCAACAGAAGAGGTATTCCTGCAAGTGGTTATGTCGGAATTTCCGAGGTTTAAATTTATCTGGGAATTAGATATCGTGAACCTGAGAACTTTATGCAAGTCAATGGGACTTGGGGAGCATCTAGCATTACTTGAACCGTTCTTCGACGAGATTCGAGACCGCTGGGCAAGTGGAAACCAAATGAAGATCGAATTAGGATTTGAGCGCCGGCATCATCAGACAACAGCGGATTGTCCTAATCTTGGCCATGTTGAAAAAGGCTGTTGCTCTGACCGGTGGTGGTTTCTACAGAATGGTGTCAAACAATACAGAGACCAAAGTTCATACGACTACCGGTCACCAATCCGTAGCTACGATTAGGCGCCCTACGAAGTAGTTTTATAGGATCTTACCAGCTTCGATAAAGCACTGAGCATAATGCAACAGAGGCTACACACTTTGTTGGCTGCATGAACAATATGCCTTCACTCAACTAAACCGCTGTAGGTTGCCAAGTGACTAGTTAGAGTTGACAATATGCTGTACAGTGACGGATTGATCATACAGTACGGGTATCAGGCTACTCGGAACCCGAGTGTAATCGATTGAGAATGTGAAATATCAGAGGGGGCTTTCATTGCTACGTTGTCTGCTGGTGAGACAACGACAAGTCACAACATCGCGCACACACCCTACGTCTGTCCATTTCGCACCTTCACGGACGTCCTGAAGGCTACACACAGAGCCTTCTTGTACTCAGTCATCAAGGGATCGGCCCGACCATAAAGAAGAGCCTCGAAAAAGGTCGTAACATGAACAAACCGCACACTCTCGCGACCCATATATCGAAACGTTTCACACATATTACCCATTTTCTAGGCAATTGGCTCCAAGCGCCGGTTTTGCACTCCCACTAGCCAGGTGTGGGCAGGCAGCGTTTCATTAAGCTTTTCTGACGGGTGCTTGGACACCGTCCATCGTGCGATACCAACCGTCTGAGCCGCGGCTGGGGACACGTTGTGAGAGGTCTGAGCACCCGGCGGGAGAGGCTTCGAGAACGGCGGGTTGGGGAGATAAGATTGTGCTGGCTAGCGAGATTGTATCAATGACCTCGGGAGAAAAAAGGTTCGGTGTGTGACCGCGAGGTGGATATAGAGGCCTGAGGGCGCTTCGCTGGCAAGTTAAGCAGCTACTACAAATGTGTGTAGCCGCTCGTGCTACAGACCCAGTGCCTCGTGACGTTGTACATGTGGTCTTCACCGCACTGTGGACACCTCCGGCGCCAACGCTGGCCGGAGTCATCGCAATGCCGTGCGCATTCCTAGCTCACGATGGAGTACGATGTACGCTCGATAAGTAAAAGCAATGTACAACACGCATCTGATCACGGACAATCCGATCGCAGCGCACCTCGGCACCGAAGAAGAACTGTTTTTGGTACATACTACTTACATTGTCGGCGCCTCGCTTGCAGGTTTATCCTCGAAGGATTTCTCTTGTGGGGTCAGCGAGTCGTGGTGTTTTTGTCTTCAATACATGAGAAATTGTTTTGCTACACAGGCGAGTGTGTTCATGCGCGCGGCCCAATCGGTACCAGGCTGTTTCGGCGCTGCTCAGAACGCGATGCGCTGGATGGTGCGATACACGAGGCATGATAGGAAACAACGGCACGATTACCGTTTTGCAGCCAGCAGCCAACCAGATTCGTCATCGGCCGCGAGACGCGAAACAGAGGCTGTTCATGCGGTTGCCGGATAAATAGGCGTGCCTCAAGTTCCAATATTCGCAGCCGCTATTGGGTGTTTGAGCTGCGTTCTTGGCTCAGAGGCTCTCGTTGCTTGGTATCGAGGTGTAGCGGCTTGGGTGTTCCCTTCGCTGTCGAACTTTCCTTGCAGGGCTGGCCGGTCGCGTGGCGCAGGCGTGATCAATGCGTGACATCAGGTACATGTTTCTTGTTTCTCTTGACGACAAACCAGCGTCGCAGCTATTCAGGTCGATTTCAAGGCCGCTTCCAGGCCACCAAACGACGTCAAGGCACCCGCCTGACAGCGGACGCTGGCGTTTGGACTCCGCTGCGAATGGCATGCCTGTTCAGATCACAAGATCCCAAGTGCAGCAGAATTCAATTGCTACCTAGGCGCTCATTGGCAGTGGAGATTGGCAGGGCGCTGCGGATTTCTTGTCATGAGGATACGAGATTAAACATGAGGGTAGGGTCGGCGCATCGGAGGGCCGCTGGGAAAGCATCACGAATTGGGCTGATCGGCGCAGGCATCATGATGAGCTGGTGTTCCAGACGCCCGGAGTCTGCGCACAGAAACGGATGAGCAGCTGGGTTTTTATCCGCGTGGGCTTTCTTGGATCCCCCGTGTTCATCTGGCGATGCTGATGCAATTTCAGGGAACAGGCTGACCGATAGATGGCGACGGTGGGGTGCGCCGCTTGCAGCACTATGGGCAGTCTATGATTGCCTCATGTCTATGCATGGGGGGCTCGTCTGTGGTGCAAATTCTGTCACGCAATGCAGAGGCTGGGAGGTTGTATGACACGTAGCTGGCCGGCACTTGAGAGCCGCATCTGCTTGGCTGCTGAACAGCTGTGGATACGAGCAGGCGCTGAATGCCTTCAGGTTTTCTTCAAGCTATCAAGGTAGGGCAGGCGCCAGCGGCCAACAGCACGTCAAGACGGAAATCGGCAGCACAGCCAGCGTCAAGCGCATTGGCGGCCTGGCCCGCTCGGCGGCCACTGTTGGCCACTCGAAAGACGGTGAGCTGAGCCTCTGCAGGGATCTCTGGCTGGCCGTTTCGATGGGCTTGCCAGGCACGCCGCTCGACTGGTTGGCCGCCAGCCCCTGGCTTCCGCTGGCTGTTTCATGCCGCGCGATGATTCGAGTGGGGCGGGCGCTCCATTGGCTGGCCAGCGTCCTTGAAGTCAAAGTGCCCTCTTCGCCCACAAGTTCGAGCTGTCCCCTCGACCAGCTCTTCACGCCGCGGATCTTTTCCCTGTTCTCCTAGACTCCATTCGCTTCTCAGTGACCTGCTTGCTCCTTCGCTACGGCAGCAGTGTACATACCATCGTTTTACGCTCGACTGATCTAAAGCCCATTTCCACCGCCACACGTCACCTGCCTTCACCTCCCTGCACGTCTACTGAGGCTTATCACCTGCAAGGTCCCGCACTGCACCGACTCTTCTTCACGTCCACGCTCACGATCGAACCCCCTTCCGGTCTCAGGACGTCATTTGCTTCGCTCGCTACGACAGACAGTGCTGTGCATTGTCTCTTCACCCCATTGTTTACTCACGCCTAGCCGCCAGTAACACTGTGCAAGACACTGTAATGCATTCAAGGTGACCAGTGCTTTACTTTGTCCCACATTATCAAGATCGATTGCCCGTCGACCTCGTTGACGCACATCGCTATCTGGGATAGAGCTTACGTTCTTCGACCAATACTCCCTTTCCACGTTTTTTTCGCACCTGGACGTGCGACCTTTCACCAACTACATGTCACATTTCGCACATTTCGACAGTCATCTTCGTTCTCCGCACGCGCATTCCTCCGCATTGGCAACACCGTACAAAGAAACCACCCAAAACATCGCACAAATGTCTGACCTTGCTGTCTCCCCGGTGGAGCAGCCTGCGCTCAACACCTCCCTCACTCGCCGACACTTCCTCGATGGCTGGGATGCCGCCGACTTCGACAGCCTCAAGTACTCCTACGGCCTGACTGGTGTCGACCAGGTCGGCAATTTCCTATGGGTCGATACCTTCCTGTATATGCTGGTCGGTATCTCTATCCTGCTGCTGGGCCTGCGTATCGCGAACATGTGGTGGCGCCACAACCGCCACCTGACCGTCATGGGCAACCCCACGCGCCAGGCGTACTGGGCGACAAACCAGACATCGTGGTGGCCGTGGCTCAACCGCCACCTTCTGCAGGCACCGTTGTGGAAGAAGAAGCACAACGCTCAATTCCAAATCAGCAGCGCGATCGACAATGGCACACTCCCTGGCCGATGGCACACGATCATGCTCGTCATCTACGTTGGCCTGAACACCGCGTGGTGTCTGGCGCTCCCCTATAAGGACCTGGACCACCATGCGACCGTTGCTGCTCTGCGTGGACGCACCGGCACACTGGCCGCCCTGAACCTGATCCCCACCATCCTGTTTGCTCTCCGCAACAACCCCCTCATCACCCTCCTCCAAGTCTCATACGATGACTTCAACCTCTTCCACCGCTGGGCCGCTCGCATCACCATTTTGGAAGCCATCGCCCACACCATCGCCTGGTTGTACAACACTTCCCACAGTGCTGGCTGGCAGGCAGTGTCCAATGGGCTCGCTCACGAAGGCTCTTATGGCTGGGGTATGGTCGGCACCTGCGCGTTCACCTTCATCGGTATCCAGGCCTGGTCGCCCTTCCGCCACGCTTTCTACGAGACCTTCCTCTCCATCCATCGTCTGACGGTCATTGTCGCGCTTGTCGGTCTCTACAAGCACCTCGAGCTCCACCACCTGCCGCAGGTCCCCTGGTTGCACCTCGTCTTCTTCTTCTGGGCCGGCGAGTGGTTCTTCCGTCTGGCATCCATCACCTACTACGGACTGTCTCTCAAGCAGAGGTCGCGCATCACTGTTGAGGCCATGCCCGGAGAGGCCGTCCGCGTCACTATCAACATGGTTCGCGAGTGGAACCCCCGTCCTGGATGCCACACCCACATGTGGATGCCCGCCCTGGCCGGACTCCACAGCCACCCCTTCTCCGTCGCGTGGGCAGCCACGCTCACCGCGGAGTCGAAAGAAATGACCCTCCCCATTCTCGAAGGCGACGCACTCATGGCTCCCGGCGCGCGCCAGAAGTCCAAGCAAATTTCCCTCATCTGCCGCGCGCGTACCGGCCTCACCCGCAAGATGTACGAGAAGGCGTGCAACTCACCCAACGAGACCTTCTCCACCTGGGGCTTCATCGAGGGCCCCTACGGCGGCCACCACAGCCTCGACTCGTACGGCACTTGCGTGCTCTTCGCGGGCGGTGTTGGCATCACGCACCAGGTCATGTACCTGAAGCATCTGATCAATGGGCACCACCGCGGGACGACAGCCACACAAAGAATCGTGCTCATCTGGACAGTTCCCAACAGCGAGTGTCTGGAGTGGGTGCGTCCGTGGATGGACGAGATCCTGCGCATGCCCGGGCGCAAGCAGTGTCTGCGCATCAAGCTGTTCATCTCGCGGCCCAAGGGGCGCGTGGAGAGCAGCAGCGAGACAGTCAAGATGTTTGCCGGGCGTCCGAAGATGGACGCGCTGATGGAGGAGGAGGTGCGCAACCGTGTGGGTGCTATGGCGGTCACAGTGTGTGCATCTGGCGGCATGGCAGATGGCGTGCGTGCGGCGGTGCGACCGTGGATGACGGAGGGTTGTGTGGATTTCATCGAGGAGGCTTTCACGTATTAGCCTGCTGATGTTCCAGCACCTTCAAGACATACCTATCCTCATCTCCGCCTGTACAGTACCCTCGCCGCGCCCGCCCCCTCGCTGCACCACCTCCTTCTTACATACATCGCCTTCTACCTTCACTTCTTGTATCTATCTTGTTCATAATCATTTACCCAGTTGTATCTACCCAATCATGTCTCTCCTTGAAAAACCTGTTATTTTTATCTGCATTGCATAAGGGCAAGCATAGCATGAAGCCTTGGCGTCTGTTTTTCTGTCTGTTGTTCGATGGAGTTGTAGCTATTCCCAGCTGAAGGAATTGTAGCGGCGGCAGGATGTCGATACCAGGAGGAGTAGAGTAGCTGCCGAGTAGCATAGCATAGCTTGAGTAGCAAAAAAAAGTTAAATACCTATGAGTCTGATTCACTACGACATCTCAGCGACCTGCACAAGCTCCAGTTCTGTTTGTTGATCCAACAAAGCCAGATTGGACTATCAAAACCCAGAACTTGCTATGCGACTACTCAATGTTCACACTCTGAAGCTTCATACCTTCTATGGAGACGCAATACCTAAATACGCGA
The DNA here is from genome assembly GCA_002116315.1 of Epicoccum nigrum. Classification (NCBI taxonomy): domain Eukaryota; kingdom Fungi; phylum Ascomycota; class Dothideomycetes; order Pleosporales; family Didymellaceae; genus Epicoccum; species Epicoccum nigrum. The sequence goes on along the minus strand of KZ107845.1, from coordinate 253,017 downwards.
TCCTCTCCCACACGTGGCTCGCAGCCGATGAGGAGGTAACCTTCCTCCACCTCCAGACACAGGAACCTGCCACTTGGCGCCAATTACCTGGCGCGAAGAAAATCTTCTATACCTGTCAGCAAGCACGCGGCGATGGTCACACTTGGGCCTGGATCGATACTTGCTCTATAGACAAATCGAACAACGCGGAGCTGTCGGAAGCCATCAACTCTATGTTCCGTTGGTACCAAAGATCAGAGGTGTGCTATGTTTACCTGTCCGACCACGTCTATCGTCCAAATTCAGACCCTTTCACCAGTCGATGGTGGACTCGCGCATGGACCTTGCAAGAGCTTGTGGCTCCGAAGCATGTTCAATTTTTCGATGCATACTGGCAGGAGATAGGTACAAAATCAGATAGAGCTGACGACATCGCCTCGAGGATAGGCATAGATGCTAGAACACTGCACGACTCAAGGCAGATGTATTTGCAGTGTGTCGCGCAGAGAATGTCGTGGGCTTCCAATCGTCAAGCAACACGGGAAGAAGATCTCGCATATTCGCTTCTTGGGATCTTCAATATCAATATGACGATGCAGTATGGTGAAGGGGAGAAAGCTTTCATCCGACTTCAGCAGGAGATCACGCGGACAACAAGCGATATGTCAATTTTTGCATGGGGATTCGACCCAAGACCTTTGGAAGACGTCTGCATTGATCAGTCTGACACCGTCGCCAGGCAATCCAGTCTATCATTTATCAACGCCAACAGAGATCCTGGACAATTTTCGAAATACGGTCTCTATGCTGATAGTCCGATACGTTTTCAATACACGCAAATCGAGCATCTCCGGTATGAAAGCGGTGATCTCGGCTGTGAGGAACGGCAGGGGGTACAGAACCTCAGGACGATAACAGTGTCGTTCATAGGCTGGAATCAATCCTTCGACAGAGTCTGGGAGTTTTGGTCACTTGCGCTTCTTCCGTGTGTCTTGAGTGGCTTCCCTTACTGTTTGGTAGGATTATTACTCAGGAGATGGGACCAAGGCGCCTCACGTAATATGAGGCATGCTTTCAGAGGCGAAGTGTTCAGCTGTTTGATTCGCAGTGAACATATTAGCGGATCAGTTCGACAGTCTGTAAAGGTCGATTCAGTGGAGAACCAACTGTATCGACACCAGTTCCGGCGTGGCGTCCTCGAACGAACCTTGCTTGTCAGAACGGAGAATATGGAGTACTATCCGTACGAGCTTCTGGAGCCAACAGAGTTGATGCAAGATCCCAATAATCGGAATTGTTTCATCATGCCTTATAATCTACTATACACCAATATCGTCCTAAGATTCCTGCATCAAGACGCATCAGTCTCTGTTTTTGTCGGCTGCCGTCAACAGGCGCTAGATAGAAAGAAACACGACTGCGTAATACGAGCAGAGCCATCCTCAACGTCAGATATCTTCATGCGCGAGAAAATTCGAAAAGCACTCAAGTATCCCAGCATCGATCAAGCGTATGGAGTCTGTAGACGCAGCTCGTGCAAGCATGACCGCCTGCGTGTTACTGCAGAAACGACTTTCGTGTTCAATCAGGCACTGACTATTCTCACCCTAGCAAAGAGCAACGAAGGCTCGTATGACAGGGATATGCAAGCTATTTGTGTTCCGCCGAAAGACAGATTGGGGAGCTTTAGGGTGTAGAATGGTCCACTATAGTCTCATATCGTCAAGTCAATCTATTCGCTACCTCAACCCCGCATGAGCGCATTATGTTATAGAGAACTTTTGAGCCCGACGTCATTATTTAGATGCTTGAATACAACAAGCATCGCCTCCAGCTTGGCCAAACACTTACGTCCAGCTTCCAGCCACAAGCAAGGTGGCTTCTGGAATCCAACATCCCTTCATCGCAAACCGCCACTCGTCCTGCCAAATGACAGCCGCGGTACAAATCGAGCGGTATAGATCGTACATTGCTCACATTGATGGCGATAGAGGCGATGAAGTGGTCTAGGACCAACTCGAGCAGTGCTATAGATACCAGCCTGCGGATTTACTCCTGACTTGTTCATTGCCACTATCGCCTCTACGTAACCCTATTGACGGAATTCTGGCCGTCCCCTAGATGAGATCTCAAGCCCAGTATCTGACGTCAAACTTATCAGGTATTAATGGGAAGCCAAGAAGCCAGGTCTCGAAGTCCACCTTGTGTTGCTTTGCGCCGATAAGGTAAGTTTGGTTTGCTGCCTGTCTGGTCGTCGTTGTTGACAGTGGTAGAGAAGATTTTGTTTTTTGGATAGTGTGACTGGGTACTATCTGATTCAAATTTGTTGGAACTATTCGAGGGGTTTAGTATTGATTGAGGACCTTTATAGCATATATAGAGAGATAGAAAATATACCAACGTCACATGCAACTCATCATGTTTGAACTCTAAGATGTAGTTCTAGCTTCTAGAAGTCAGATGGGGTTTCATGTACCGATGTCAGATGGTGGTGATATCAGTAGAAGCCTCGCCAATCAGCATCCTTTCACTCGCACAAAAGAAGCGCCACGCACCCAATTTGAACCTGCAGCCTCTAGGTGCCCAGAAACTTAAGAACAAAGACGAAAAGCTGGTTTTCAGAAGAACGCCTCGCAGCCTGAGTCATCGGCAAATACTAGACTATTCTGCTGCGGACTGTAGACACCTGCTTGTTTGATGAGATTATGAACATTTTTGTGAGACATATGGAGCGTAGGTATATCTGGGAGATGTATGTAAGTGAAAGAAGATCTGATCTGTGGTGGGTGGTGCTGCGACATAGGGTGAGGAGGGAGTTGTCGACTTGTCACTCTTCACAGCTTGCACCCTTTGAGCACCGCCCCCCACGACTCGGAGTGAGCAACCCAATTCCAGTCGGCGCCGTGTAGCTACCCAACATTCTACAGACACAGCCGAACAATGTTACGCCCGCTTTCGCTCTCCGCCCTCTCCCTCACCATCCTATACCCCTCCAGCTCGTGCCTCGAAAGCGTCTCCTGCTGGTCTCCTCGAGCCCGGCAGTCTATATACTGCCGCGAATTTGTACAGAGACACCACGTGATCAAAACGTGCAGCCACCTGTGCATCGACTAGACGATTCTATTTGGGAAGCTGAGATTGGAGCGCTGGGCCTGAAGTCGATGTAAGCGAGGGGTGGCGCATAGTCTTGAAGGAAGTAAGGATGTGGAGTGTCTCTGGTGTAACGGCGACCTTGCATATCGAGATGGTACATTGAAGGGGGGTGAAGCCACTGTTCGATACATATCTCAGGATAAATCCAGATGTCCCTCCGTGAAGCCAAATGGAAGACTTCCTCTAATCCCACTTCATCTTCCTTCCCACATCGAACATACAAAGCACAAAAAGGCATCTAGCCTAGCCTCCCAAACGCCCTCAAGGCGCCCTACCATCAATCCAAGAACCTCATAAATCATATAGACGACCAAAAACTCCCCTTCATTGAATTTCATCAGTCAACCCCCCACCCCGCCCTCGTGGCCCCCTCTTTTCTGGCGGGCAATCGAAACCCCTTCATCTACAACATCCCATACCCCCTCCTCCCCCCCTCCCTCCACCCCCCGGCATGATTCCTCGCGGCCCTCACCCCGCCTCCGAAATCCACAAACCCCTCGGGCCCAAAAAGCCTCGTCTCTCTTCCAAAGCTGACCTTGCAATCCCACCCGGGCGCCGGCGGCGGCGTGTCCCTAAACCGCTCCAGCTTCGCCTTGACGGTTGGCGGGCTGCTCGGCGGCGAGGAGGAGTAACTCGACGACGGGCTGGAACAGGCAGGGCTGGAGGTGGAGCCGGCGTCGAGCTGCACGAGGATCTGGCCGTCCTCGAGGTCCGCGAAGGGGTTGGAGGGGTGGAATCCCGCGGAGGGTTTGGGCGCGCGGGAGTAGGCGCGGGAGTGTGTAGTAGGCGAAGAGGGAGAGGGGGAGAAAGATTGGTACTGCGCGAGGATCTCGTCGATGTCGTCCTCCACCCTGGCTCTACTCCCGCCCCCGAACCCCATTCCGCTTCCCATGCCCGCCAGTTTCTCTTCCTCCAGGGCTCGTAGTTCTGCGTCGGAGATGGTGTATGTGGACGACGAGTGGCCGTGCATGTTGTGCGGTATTGTGGGCGAACAGAGCAGGCTGTGTGTGTCCTCCGGGCCCGAGGGGATGGGGTGCGAAATGGATGCTTTGCTGATCTTGGGGGATGTGGAGGGCGAGGTTTCGCGCGAGGTGCGCCGCGAGAGGGGGAGGAAGCGGCTTATGCGGCGGCTGAGGCGGGCCATCGTGGAGGGTACGTTGAGTGGTTGGTGAGATTGCGTTGATTAGAGTAAGTATATAGCGTTACTTGTCCACGTCCTCAAGATGAATGGTTTGCAAATCAGCAGTGATGAATTGAGGTGAGGAGCTGAATTTCTACAGCGCGATGCTCTCGCAGCAGAATTAGGGGAGCCTGCATGTTAAAGATTTTTTCTCTTCTCCGTTCGCCCTGTCTTTGCGATAACGGCGGACTCTAGAAACACTCGGACGTCCGTGAATCGTCTTGAAGTTGTAGTCGCGTGAAGTCCGCAGGGTAGGGCCCGCTGTCAGCCCTTCGCCGCTCGTCCTGCCTGCCACGTCTGGCCCCCAAGATTGACGGATGTCCGCGTAGCGTGCCTGAAACAGGGATCTCGCACCACCTACCCAGCATCAATCATCATCTGCATATCTCCGATTGGGTGCATTGTTTTAAATCATCACGAGGAAAGATCCATGTATTTGTTTCTAGTGCGGCGGAACTGCGTGCCGGACCTTCTAGGGTCCTACAACACCATGCGGAACGCCGGGTCGCGATCGTCGCCGCAGCCCTCAAACTGCGCGTTCTTCCCTGCGGTCTTATCGCGATTGAGTTTTGCGACCCACGCGACGTTCGCCGCGACCAGGACCCAGGCTGCGCACAGCAGGCCCAGCATGATCTGGTGGCTTTTGTGGAAGTTGGGGCCCTCCTTCTTCGGATACACGAAGCTCGCCACAAAGCCTCCTGAGTTCGCAATGGCTAGCTGTAGAGCCGTGGTCGTGGCCCTCTTGTAGTGGCCTGCCGAGTTGTTCGAGTTCCAGGAGAGGATGCAAGGCACCGAGGCGTACATGCCTGTGGCCATCAGGAAGGTCATGCCGTACTGGACTTTGGGGTTCGTAGTGACGCTGATGACTGCGTAGCCGACGATTGCGATGGGTAATGTGGCAAGCATGACTGGTCCGCGGAGTGCGAGACGGTCGGAGAGAAAGGCTGCGACGACCGTGAAGAAGGCCGCAACGGCATAAGGAATGACCGTCCAGAGCTGCGCCTGGTTGGGGTCGGTCGAGAAGCCGCCCTTTACAATCGTAGGGAGGAAAAGCCCAAACGAGTAGAGACCGCTCAGAATGCAGAAGTAGGCTGTTGCAGTGAGCCAGACTTGGACATTGAAGACACCACGACGAACTTCGGCCCATGAGAAAGGTTCATGGGTCGCGGACGTGTTCAGGCGAATGCGAGCACACTGTTTCTCCGCAATGGAGAGAAAGCCGGCTGACTCGATGGAGTTGGGAAGAAACACAGCGGATGAAACGCCGACGAGGAACGTTAGGATGCCTTCAATGATGAAGATCCACTATGACATGAGTTAGCAATCAATCGTAAAGATCTAGGAAGTGACACATACCCTCCACCCTTCAAGACCACCAGCTGGGCCGATAGCATTCAGGCCGCGAGCAAGCAGACCACCGAACGCACCAGACAGAGAAGCTGCTGTGTAAAAGATACCAATTCTCAGAGCCAGCTCAGTGCGCTTGTAAAAGTGGGAGAGGTAGAGAACCTGATATTATGTCAGCACTTGAGCCTTACTCCCAGATGTAGAACTTACCATTCCCGGCAAAAGGCCACCCTCAGCGACACCAAGCAGCGCGCGCACAGCAGCGAAAGACGCAAAGCCCGTCACAAAGCCCAGACACATCGTTAGAATCCCCCAAACCGCAGTCAGTGCTAATCGATAGGTTAGGCTAATCGTCAAAAACTAGAGTACAGGGAAAGCTTACCCGGCAACCAAATCTTTGGGCTTACTTTCTTGAGCACAAGATTACTGGGCAACTCGCTCGCGATATACGTCGCGTAGAACACACAAAGTCCAATCGCGTACTGGTGGTCCGTGATGTGGATATCCTTCTCCAGACCGAGGATCTTCGCATTCCCCACGTTGGTGCGGTCGATGAACGAGCAGAGGAAAAGAAGTGCGAGAACGGGAAGGATCCTAGATATCGTCATCAGCAACGGTGTTGATGCTTTCAAAATCGACAAGAACGTACCGAACGTCCATCTTCCATAGCGCCTTCTTCACAACCGCCTCATCCACTTCCCCATCTCCAAACGTCATCCCATCCTCAACAGTACTCCCCTTGCGGTGCTCGAATTTCTCATCGATCATCTTAGTGTCCATCGTCTCTTACTCAAACCTCACAGATCTAGTGTTCTGTCGGTAAGGGTGAACAGGCTCAAGAGGTAACCTCAAGCGTTGACCACGAAAAGAAAAGGAAGACAGGCCAGCCTTTATTTCCTCCCACCGTGCGGGAGCGTCACACCCCTCCCCGTGGGGAGCCCTAGCTACCCAGCCAACTAAGCTCCGCGTGGCAAGGCTTGTCCCTTTCTTGGCTAGCGCTGGCTTATCAACCGCTCAGCTATGATAGAATGGGCAGGCGAGGCGCGGATCAAGTGCCCGTGATGTGGGGAGATGGAGGTTGATTTGAAGCCGATGCCAGCGCGTGTCTGATATGTGGTACTTACGGACGCAGACGGTGTAGACGTCGCGTTTCGTTGATATCAGAGAGTCGATGAGGTAGGCAGGAGATTCGAGATGTGGGTCGCACAAGCCTTTGGTGGTGGGGGGACAAGCTTGGTCAGAGGCTCTGGGCAGCTGGGCGCGCGACCCGCGAGTTCGGACGCGCAGAGACACGATCTCACTGCGCACGGCAATGATCGACATCGTGTGCGAGAGTTTGGGGTTATCGTCACTATAAGGCTCTGCTTCACTTGCGTACTGTCAACGCTAAATCAATTGTGAATGGATCCAAGCGGTTGACAACCAATACACAATCGATTTGTTGTCACGACCGGAGCTGGAGGCCGGCATCCTGGTATATTGTATATGGTTGGTTTTTCGAAACTCTGTTACATAATGTCGACATCGTCACTTGCGTATGCCGTCTCGCGCCTGACCGTGAATCTGTGCATACCTTGCTGTTAGGGCGTTGGTAGAAAGGAACATGTCGAGTCTGGCTAATCGATCATCTGGTGCTCAACAGGACGAAGATAGTTTTGATGGGGACACGTAGGTTCAACAGGAAGAGAGAAAAATTTACCCGGATAGAGGTATTGATGAGACACAAGGTTGTGGCTTGATAGTCGCTGAGAGATTCGTGCTAAACCTGCGGACGGCGTGTGGCCGCGTCAAGAGAGTTGGTTGACCGTGATGCTTTAGAGAGGAAATGCGAGACATTCCATGACAGCTGTTTCACTACACGTCTAGTCCTTCCTACTTCAAAGGAGTGTGCTCTTACCACGACTCACAGCTTGCTGCGATATTACGCTCACAGGTCAACGGGAGGATACTACATATTGGAAGGCACTGTGAAGTCCGTGCAGTGTGTTTATGTTCATGAACGTCGACAGAAAAACGCTATCAAGGTATATAACGCAGCATCCCCAGCGCAAGCCCCTACGCACCCTCGATCAAATTGTCATCCTCCATATTCTTCAGGTTCTCCGCAACCCTGAACTCAGCATCCGTCTTCTCCCTGACTTGGTCAACAGTGACCCCGTTCGCGACCTCTGTAAGCGTCAACCCGCCATTGACGCGATCGACCTCGAAAACGCACAAATCGGTGATGATAGTGCTGACGCACTTCGCGCCGGTAAGAGGCAGCGCGCACTCCTGAACAATCTTGCTGGACCCGTCCTTAGCAACGTGCTCAGTAGCGACAACAACCTTGGTCTGCTCTGGGTTGCTGACGAGATCCATGGCGCCACCCATGCCCTTGAAGACCTTGCCAGGGACCATGTAGTTTGCGAGGTCGCCTGACGCGCTGACCTGCAGCGCACCGAGGATGGAGACATCGACGTGGCCGCCACGGATCATACCGAATGACTCGCTGCTGTCGAAGGTGGATGCGCCGGGAAGGAGAGTGACAGTTTGTTTGCCTGCGTTGACGATGTCTGCGTCAACTTCTTCTTCGGTGGGGTGAGGGCCCATGCCGAGAATGCCATTCTCGCTCTGTAGCCACACCTTGACGCCATCGGGGATGTATGAGGCGGCATCTGTAGGAATACCGACACCTAGGTTGACGTAGAAGCCCTGTTTGAGCTCCTTAGCGGCGCGCTTTGCAATGCGTGCGCGATGCCCGCCAGCAGGTTTGCCCGAAGTTGAGGGGTCGCGCAGCTTCTTGATCTCGATGCTGTTAGGGACTGTAGCGGGGACAATACGGTCAACGAAGATGCCTGGGAGATCGATCTCGCCAGCGTCGAAAGTACCAATGGGGACGATATGCTCGGCTTCGACAATGGTAAGGCGCGCAGCCTTGGCCATAATCGGTCCAAAGGCTTTGGTTGTGTACCTGAATGCTATGTCAGTGATGTGCCTGTTTAGTTGACGGCCTACTTACCTGAATACACAATTGCCTGCCTCGTCCACCTTGTGCGCTCTGATGACTGCAACATCACCCGGCAAAGCAGTCTCCATAAGGAACTTCTTGCCATTGAACTCGCGCACTTCTCTTTTGGTGCCATAGCCAATTGCCTTTCCTTCCTTGTCGAACCTTGCGGGGATCTTCCCGTCTTGCAGTAATGTGTTCACAGCAGTAGGCGTGTAGAAAGCAGGAATGCCAGCGCCAGCAGACCTAATGCGCTCCGCCAGTGTGCCCTGCGGACAAAGCTCGATCTCAATGCCGCCACTCAGGTACTGCTTCTCAAGTGCCTTGTTGTTGCCCAGAAAACTGATGATAAGTTTGTTGACCTGCCCGTTCTTCGTAAGATGCGCAAGGCCGCCCACATCTTCGATACCAGCATTGTTGGACACGGCCGTTAATGAATGTAACGATTCTGGGCCGCGCTTTCGGAGAGCTTGGATGAGTGTCTCCGCGACACCACAGAGACCGAAACCTGCACTGAGAATTGTGGACCCCGATTGTATGTCTGCGACTGCTTCGTCGGCACTATCCCACAGCTTTGACTTCGAACGGTCAACCGCTGGGGCTTTGTCTGCTACTGCGCTGATAGTCCGTATCTGCTTAGTGAACTGCCAATGTGGTGGTGCTACGCGCGCAGCGCGCAATTGTGTAGGGATCGGGCGGCGGGCGCATAGTCGCGCAGGGAGAGCGGCAAGTAACCGGTACGATGATGGCAGAGCGTCCATTGTGTGGTTCAGATGGTGTATTGTGCGCGCGAAAGATCCAGAGAGCAGTTCTATTTACGAGCTTCACGTCTCCGGCGGGAGGCGGAAAAGGACTGTTGGTGCCAGGGTCCCACTCCAAAACAAGTGCCGTCAAGCGTGCAAGAGGGTCTTTCGGCAACATGATGACGCGATGTAGGGTAGGAGCTCCCAGGCGCATCGGCGCCAGAAGAATGACCGAAGCAGGTTCACCGCGGCTGTGAGGGGCACTGAAACGCTTAGTCAGGCGATGTTCGGCAACTTTTTTAGGCGGACCGCCGAAGCCGCTCTCCACGTGCTGAGGGTTCTGCTACGCACGTCAAGCAGAAGTATGCCCGATACGGAATGAAGCGCATTACTCGGCGGTTGATTATCAGACGTTGGATTGAAGCCATGAACACATCAACTGGATGTGCCATGTAGTGTGCCGAGGACTTCGTTCGGGTCCAGTACTACTAGGCTTCAAGGAAAGTTGAAGTCTGGTAAGTTCATCATGTCATTCCACATGAACGAGCTCTCTTCATTCCAGATATCCAGCTGAGGAGTCGTGAAGAAGTCAAGATTTGTGACGGCCTCATTGACTTCGTTGTATGACATGGCAGAGAACGGTAACGGGTCACCAAAGCCTGAGAAGGAATCCAGCGATGAGAATCGTCTCATGCCGTCCGCAAGTGGTGGCGACACAGCGAGATTGTGTTGTGCAGTTGGAGGCGCATACCGCTGCGAAGCCAATGTCGATGCGTTGAGTGCCTCAAGGCTTGGTGCTTGCTTCACAAGAACACGCAAGAACCGACCGTATACAACGGAGGCGCCGTTGCGGTGGCTCGGGGTGCTTCCAATACGCTCCAATACTGCAGCAGTCTCTTGAATGAGTTTGCGAACGCTAGGTGCAAGGTTGTGGTTGCCTCGTTTGCCGGATGCTGGCGTACTCAGAGCAAGAGCGATACTTGCTGCGAAGCAAATCATGGTGACAGTGTTGTTGGGCATGGACTTGAGGCGTGACTCGCCTTGGATCGCGGCCCGCATGACATTCAAGGCCGAAGAGACTGCAGAAGCCCGGAAAGATCTCTTTACTTCTGGCGGTGCGCTAGGATGATTCAACAGCATGCTGTAGGTTGAGAGCCGCGTATGAGTGACGAGGATCTCGACATAGGGTGGCAAAGTCTTATGCTCGAAGTCGCCAATGACTGATGTCCATGTGTGAAGCCATTTGTCAAAGAACTCATCGATTGCCCTCTCGATCTGGTTGGCAACCTCCAAGCCAACATCGATGACACGATAGCTGTCGCACCTTGCCCTAACGTTGACGAACAGATCGTCTAAATCTCTGCGTAGCGCAGCCATCGATACCATCGGGCCATCTTGGAGGTCAGATTCGTGACTCGAGGCCCAATAATCGCAGTGTTGGATGAGTGGTGTCTTGGGAACACTGTAACTACGGCCTCGAGCCAGGCACACACCTCGTTCCAAGACGAAAAGAGCAATCCAGGCCCTCTCTCTTCGGCGCAATAGCCTCTTACCCCATACAGAATCTATGTCGACATCTTCCATACCATCCATGGCTAGTGCCTTGCTTGCATCAAGACACTCTCCTCGCGGAATCTGTCTGATAAGATCCGCATTGAAGGTTGAAGAGGGGATGATAACTTTGTCAAGAGACAAGTCTAGAGCGATTGAAAGAGCGGTGGCAAGATAGAGGCTTGTATCGTCATCGGTAGCGTGCTGCCCCGGGGGCATCCACGGAATGCTGACCATGAACGCCAGCACAATCTCGACAGATCTAAACTTCTTCACAATGACCTGTTCAGCTAGATATCTCCTATGAATGAGCAACCGCTTGGCAAGAGCGGCAGTTTCGGGAAGGAATACTGCGGTGAATGCGAGAAGAGTGGTGAACAAGAACGATGAACGATTTCGAACAAAGTCCATTGTGTGCACCACGGGATCCAGGCCCCAGCGAGTGTGCGCCAGTTTCTGATGGAAACTGTGATTGTAAGCAGAAGAAGAAAACATACGATAGACGACATACTATGCAAGAAGCGTACTTGCTTCTTCTTTGGTAACCAGCCCGATGTCAATTGGGTCGTAGCCTTGACCTTGGTCGAAGTTGGCTTTCATCGGCAAAAAGAACTGATGCACGTCCAAAAAAGCGCTGTGCTCGCTGCCATTGATCTTACTACCAGGCGTCGAGATATTGTTTTCTGGGGCGTGCGGTGATGTAATGCGAAGATCTACGATAGTAAGCCTCCTGTTGCTTGTAGCTGTGAGGGGGGAGTGCACCTGATGCGCGAGCAAGTAATTGCAATGGGTTTTCGACGTCTTCGACAGCAAGCTGATCGTCGCACCCGCTGGCGTGATCTCTTTCCGAGTGTTGAAGGGGCACGGGAGGCTTCATATCTCGTGAATCGTACGCGAATGGATCATTTACGTTGCTCAAACCGGACGTTTGAGATGGCGGTGAACTGTCCTCATCTTTGGTCTCATTGAGCAGCTTTTGCAGCTGCTCCAGAGTCTGTTTGTGGGACGGTGCATCGGACTTGCGCTTTTTGATCGCCTCCTCCACCTGGTAGATGGCTTTCTCGAGGCCAGATCGTTTGCTAGAACAGAGTGAGCGGATACCTTGGTCATGTCTGGCAATACTCACTTCTTCACGCCCTTCTGCCTGCCAATGTGGAATTCAGGGATTACGCATTCAGTCCCGAGGTGCGTGCATCGCTCACAGTTCGGCGCTCCTTCGTCGCGTCTGCACTTTATTTTGGACTTCCTGCAATTCAAGCATGCTGGAAGAGTCAGAAACGTCAGAGTAAAGAGATCGGCACTTGCCTGCTTGCTTGCTGTTCATGCCTTTTCCGCGCGGTTGGCACAGTTGATCTGCATGCAATGGTTGCTTTATGCGCTCGTCAATTGGCTGCGTTGATGCTGGTGCGACCGAAGTGTCCGCGGCTACTTTCGAGCGACTTCGATTCAAAGTTTATTCAAAAAATCTGTAAACGAGCCTTCGTAAGGCTTATCTGCGCATGCTAGGTCAAACGTGCAATGTCACCGTCGGTGGATGACAACAACAGGAGCATGTCGCCGGCATTCGGTGCAGGTGGGATCTAGCGAGACCCTGGCCCACTAGTTAACGGCCGAGACTGGGGAAGCTTCCCCTCCCCTGCACGGTCTCTAAGACATGGCTGAGATGGTCACAGTTTGTCTTGACTGGACCAAAGGACGAGGCTAGGACAAAAGACGAAAGAACTGATGATGGTATATATCTAGGTAGCATACGCGAGGAAATCTAATCAAGCACACACAACAACTCCACACGCTAAACATACACAGGCTATCCTCATCTAAAGCTTAGGTGTGCCGTTGTTGTCAGGCTGCTTCAGTCGTACCAATCCCTGTAGTAAGTTAGCATTGACATGTACGCCATCATTGGGTTGTACGAACCTCTTGCACACAGCTTGCAATAAGTGTGCCATCGCGGGTGTACATCCTCTGGTACACCAGGCCGCGACCGTCCCCAGCCCACGTAGTCTCCATCTCGGTGAAGATCCACTCGTCAGCCCTGAAGCTGCGCGGGTTGTGGAAGTAGATGGTATGGTCGAGACTGACCATCATGCCGATCTCTGGGGTGCTCTCCCTCTCCAACTTCTCGCCGTTCCGCACGCGCTGGATGCGCTTGATGTCTGCGTCGTCCAAGTAGCGCTGGCGCTTCAGTTCGGCATCGTCCATGGCGAGAAGCTTCTTGAGGACGTCTTCGTCGACGGTGGCCTTGGACTTGCTCTTGCGTTGTGTGGAGTACCGCCACAGATTGTGGACGCGGGCGATGGTGCCGACGAAGTAGCTGTCTGACATGTATGCAATGGCGGAGAGGTGGGCTTCGTGGCCGCCTTCAGAGGAGATGGTGCCGCGCGCTTTCATCCACTGTCTGCATTTCTTGGTGTGCGGGAACGGCGATTTATCTTGATGATGTCAGTTAGATGTGCGCTGTGAAGGATGACATATCCATTACTCACCGTTCAAGATGTCAAGTCGCTGGCTCTGGAACGGACCCTTGTTGTTATCCAGGTCGTCCATGCCCTCTTCTGGATCTGGCACGTCAGGCATGGGATATGTGTGCTCGACCTTCTTGTCTCCTCCGCTGTTCTGCCGTACGAAGCTCAGGGTGGTGGTGAAGATGACCCTGCCGCGCTGTCGCGCCTGCACCGTTCTTGTCGCAAACGACTTCCCTGACCGCACTCTCTCGACATGGTACAGTATGGGTATCTCGGAGTTGCCCGCCAGGACGAAGTAGCAGTGCATCGAGTGCACCGTGAAGTCGGCAGGTACTGTCTTCTGGGCCGCAGCGAGAGTCTGCGCAATGACGGCGCCGCCAAAGATACCTCTGGCGCCCGGCGGGTGCCACATGGGCCGGGTGTTGGTGAACAGATCCGGGTCGATATCGGTGAGCTCGGTGAGCTCCAGCACATTCTCGATCTGGGAGAGGTTGTCATTGACGGGCGGCGGGCGGATGAGGGTCGCCATTCTGGAGGATATCGTTGGGTCTCGGATCTAGTCTCAGGGTTGTGAAGTCTGAAGAGGGAAGAAGGTCGCGCTGGAGGTTCGTTGTCAAAAGGAGGTCAAGTTGTTTTCATGTGCAACGGCCGATTGACACTGCGACACGGGGTCTGCTCATGAACATCCTCGAGCCGAGGCTCAGCTGGCTGCACCGAGTCCGCGGGCATGCTTCCGCAGAACGCCCGGCACCACAGGCACAGGCACAGGCACAGGCACAGGCACAGGCACAGGCACCGGCACCAAAAGGATGACTAAACACATTGTCGTACTTGGATCCCGTTTGGGGACACGCGTTGTTCCTGTTGTTATGGCCGACGCGTTTTGGGAAACTCCGTGTGTCGAGACAGACCCATGGAAAGGCAGGCTCAAGCAGGCTTCGTGCGGCCAATGAATGCGCGGCTGGCTGCCGGACCTGCAGGGCTGGTAGCTGGGACCGCTGGCGAGAAGTTTAACCGTTTTAAGCGCTGAGGATGACGTTGAGGTGCCAGGCGGGAGTGTTCCTGAATTGCCCTTCAATGTGCGCCGTTGCGCTGTCCGCCGTACCTCGAATCACGAGCCTCTTCAATAGCAGCCTTGCGGTCGATTGAGGCTGCCCCTAACGCGCCGCGTCCATCGCCGTCAAGCACTCTCGCCCGCTGCCGCTGCCGCTGCCGCTGCCGCTGCCCCCAAGCATCCCCGCGACGAGGCTTGTTATGTCGCGAGCCGCCACTGGTTGCCCACCTGCACCCGCACCAGCATTCTAATTACCATGGCGGACCACCCCGAGCTGCAGGCGAAGCTCCAGGAGCTGGACCACGAGCTGGAGGAGGGCGACATCACACAGAAAGGGTTCGTCAGCATCTGCCCCACGTCCCCGTCCCACGCGTCCGCCAGCCGCCCAGGCGCGCATCCCCAGATGTGATCTGCGCTAATCAACAGCACAGCTATGAGAAGCGCAGGACGGTCCTCCTGTCGCAGTACCTGGGCCCCGAATTCGCTGCCCAGCTGCAGCACGACCTGCGCGAGAGCCCCACCGCCAGCGAGCCCTCTGGGTCGCGCACCGCATCGCTTGCCCAACAGCCGTCAGGTCATGCGCCTGGCTTTGACCCGCGTGCCAGCATCGCCTCGTCCAACTTCGAGTATGCGCCCTCGCCCGCCAACTCGTCGCTGGGCGGCAGCACCCAATACATGGCCTATCCGCCCAGCCAGGTTGGCCGCTTCCACGAAAAGCAGCTGGGCCTGCGCACCGCCTCGCTGCAGCGCGCCCCGTCCCAGGGCAGCGAGACCTTCCTGCCACGCCCGCAGACGCCCGAGTACAACTACTCGCGCGAGGGCACCATGATGGGCACCAACTACGCCTTCAACCCCGACACCCAGCCGCAGGGCTACGACCCGGCCTACGGCTCGCCAGGCGGCGATGCGAGCCGCCGGAGCACCATGCTCGACGTGAACCAGGGCTACTTCTCCGACTTCACCGGCCAGCAGATGCAGGACCACGCCGATGCCTACGGCGGCCCCAACCGCTACTCGTCCGGCGATGCCTTCTCGCCCACCGCCGCCATTCCGCCGCCCATGATGAACCCCGCAGACCTGCCTCACGGCGCTGTCGTCCAGACCATGATGCCGCTGGAGCCGCGCGACCTGCCCTTCGACGTCTACGACCCGCACAACGCGAACATCCAGATGGCCAAGTTCGACAACATTGGCGCCGTTCTGCGCCATCGAGGACGCACACAGCCACGCCAGACAGCCTTCTGGGTACTCGATTCCAAGGGCAAGGAGACGGCGTCGATATCTTGGGAGAAGGTCACGAGTCGCGCTGAGAAGGTTGCCAAGGTCATCCGGGACAAGAGCAATCTGTACCGCGGAGACAGAGTGGCGCTGGTCTACAGGGATACTGAGATCATCGAGTTTGTCGTTGCTTTGCTGGGCTGCTTCATCGCTGGCGTTGTCGCAGTGCCCATCAATAGTGTCGATGACTACCAGAAGCTCATCCTCCTGCTGACTACCACACAGGCACATCTTGCGTTGACAACAGACAACAATCTCAAGGCCTTCCATCGGGACATCAGTCAGAACCGTCTGAAATGGCCCAGCGGCGTCGAATGGTGGAAGACGAACGAGTTTGGCAGTCATCACCCTAAGAAGCACGATGACACACCAGCTCTGCAGGTTCCAGAAGTAGCCTACATTGAGTTCTCACGCGCCCCGACTGGCGACCTGCGAGGAGTCGTTCTCAGCCATCGCACCATCATGCACCAAATGGCCTGCATCAGTGCAATAGTCTCGACTATTCCTACAGGGCGCGAGACCTCCGACACATTCAGTGGCAATCTGCGAGACAAGAACGGAAAGTTCATTGCTCCACCTCCACGAACCTCACCCACAGAAGTCATTCTCAGCTATCTCGATCCACGCGAAAGCGCAGGCATGATCCTGGGTGTTTTGTATGCCGTGTATGGTGGACACACCACAGTCTGGTTGGAGCAGCCAACCATGGACACTCCCGGTCTCTACGCGCATCTCATCACCAAATACAAGGCAACAATTCTGGTTGCGGATTACCCTGGTCTTAAAAGGGCTGCGTACAACTACCAGCAAGATCCAATGGCGACGCGTAACTACAAAAAGAACGCGGATCCCAACTTTGGGTCCGTCAAAATATGTCTCATCGACACACTCACAGTCGACTGCGAGTTCCACGACATCCTGGGAGACCGCTGGTTCAGGCCACTGCGAAATTCACGTGGTAAAGAGCTCATCGCACCCATGCTTTGTTTGCCCGAGCATGGGGGTATGATAGTCTCTGTCCGCGATTGGTTGGGTGGAGAAGAGCGCATGGGCTGCCCTCTGAGTATTGAAGAAGAGAACGAAGACGACGACGATGAGAAGGAAATGGAAAATAACACCAATGGCTACTCGAGTTTGATCGGCGGTGGAACTATCAGTAAGAAAGCAAAGCAAAAGAAGAGTCGCAACGAGCTCCTGGAGATCCTCTTGGACAAAGAGGCTCTCAAAATGAACGAAATCGTAGTTATCGCCATTGGGGAGGAGGCCAGCAAGCGCGCAAACGAACCCGGCACTATGAGAGTAGGAGCATTCGGGTATCCCATCCCAGATGCTACGCTTGCTGTCGTTGACCCAGAGACCAACCTGCTCTGTTCTCCCTTCAGTGTAGGAGAAATCTGGGTCGATTCACCATCACTGTCCGGAGGATTTTGGCAGCTACAGAAGCATACCGAAACCATCTTCCACGCTCGTCCCTATCGATTTGTGGAAGGAAGTCCGACCCCACAGCTGCTCGAATTGGAATTCCTTCGGACAGGGCTACTTGGATGTGTTGTAGAGGGCAAGATCTTCGTGTTGGGACTTTACGAAGACCGAATTCGCCAACGTGTCGAATGGGTGGAGCATGGTGTGTTGGAGGCTGAGCACCGCTACTTCTTCGTGCAACATCTTGTGACAAGCATCATGAAATCGGTCCCCAAGATCTACGACTGGTAAGTTAGAGCAGCATATTGCTATACAACGTACTGACTAGATGCAGCTCCGCTTTCGACTCTTACGTTAACGGTGAATACCTGCCAATCATTCTCATTGAAACCCAGGCTGCATCGACAGCACCCACAAATCCAGGTGGACCTCCACAGCAGCTTGATGTACCTTTCTTGGATTCTCTATCGGAGCGCTGCATGGAAGTCTTATATCAGGAGCACCATCTGCGGGTGTATTGTGTGATGATCACAGCGCCTAATACACTTCCTCGAGTCATGAAGAACGGCAGGCGAGAGATCGGTAACATGCTCTGTCGCCGAGAGTTTGACAATGGATCATTGCCTTGCGTCCACGTCAAGTTTGGCGTCGAACGATCTGTGCAGAACATTGCTCTGGGAGATGATCCTGCTGGAGGCATGTGGTCTTTTGAAGCTTCCATGGCTCGGCAACAGTACCTGATGCTACAAGACAAGCAGTACTCAGGAGTTGATCACCGGGAAGTTGTCATTGACGACCGAACATCTACGCCGCTCAACCAGTTCTCGAATATACACGACTTGATGCAATGGCGTGTATCACGCCAAGCAGAAGAGCTCGCATACTGTACAGTCGATGGTAGAGGCAAAGAGGGCAAGGGCGTGAACTGGAAAAAGTTTGACCAAAAAGTAGCCGGTGTCGCCATGTACCTGAAGAATAAGGTCAAGGTCCAAGCTGGCGATCATCTTCTGTTGATGTACACACACTCCGAGGATTTTGTGTATGCTATCCATGCATGCTTTGTATTGGGCGCCGTTGCCATACCGATGGCACCGATCGATCAGAACAGGCTTAATGAGGATGCACCTGCACTACTTCACATCGTCGCAGACTTCAAGATCAAGGCCATCCTCGTCAACGTCGAGGTTGACCATCTTATGAAAGTCAAACAGGTATCGCAGCACCTCAAACAATCTGCTGCAATCCTCAAAGTAAACATTCCCCATGTTTACAACACGACAAAGCCGCCCAAGCAGTCCAGCGGCTGTCGTGACCTGGGCCTGACCATCAGACCTGCTTGGGTCCAAGACGGATACCCCGTCCTTGTCTGGACATACTGGACCCCAGACCAACGGCGTATAGCGGTACAGCTGGGCCACAATAACATCATGGCACTTTGTAAAGTTCAGAAAGAAACTTGTCAAATGACAAGCACAAGACCAGTCCTGGGATGTGTGCGAAGTACCATCGGTCTTGGTTTCATCCATACTTGCATCATGGGAATCTTTCTGGCTGCCCCTACGTACCTTGTTTCCCCTGTCGATTTCGCGCAGAACCCCAACTTGTTGTTCCAGACGATGTCCAGATACAAAATCAAGGACGCATACGCAACAAGCCAGATGTTGGACCACGCTATCGCACGCGGTGCGGGCAAGACGATGCATCTCCACGAACTGAAGAATTTGATGATTGCGACCGATGGCCGACCTCGCATCGATGTTTGTGAGTTTGACTCTCTCAACTTTGTCAATGTCTACTAACCTTGCAACAGACCAAAGATGTCGTGTGCACTTTGCGCCCGCGAATCTTGATCGTACGGCTATCAACACAGTGTACTCACACGTGCTGAACCCAATGATCGCCTCTCGGTCGTACATGTGCATCGAGCCAATCGAGCTACATCTGGACGTGAACGCGTTACGGCGCGGCCTCATCATGCCCGTGGACCCGGATGTCGAAGCCAACGCACTGTGTGTCCAGGATTCTGGCATGGTGCCTGTCAGCACACAAATCAGCATCGTCAACCCAGAAACTAACCAGCTTTGTCTGGTTGGTGAATACGGCGAGATTTGGGTGCAGTCTGAAGCGAATGCACACAGCTTCTACGGCTCGAAGGAGCGCTTGGATGCAGAGCGCTTCAACGGGCGAACGCTTGACGGGGATCCAAATGTCAAATATGTGCGCACCGGAGACCTGGGATTTCTGCATAACGTCACCAGGCCTATCGGTCCTGGGGGTGCACCGGTCGACATGCAAGTGCTGTTCGTGCTCGGAAGCATCGGAGACACGTTCGACGTCAATGGCTTGAACCACTTTAGTATGGACATTGAGTCGTCTGTAGAACGCTGTCACCGAAACATCGTGCCGCAGGGCTGCGCTGTATTCCAGGCTGGAGGCTTGGTCGTGGTAGTCGTCGAGATCTTCCGTCGTAATTTCCTCGCATCCATGGTCCCTGTCATTGTCAATGCTATCCTCAATGAGCATCAGCTTGTCATCGACATTGTCGCTTTTGTCCAGAAGGGTGACTTCCACCGCTCGCGTCTTGGCGAGAAACAGCGAGGCAAAATCCTCGCAGGCTGGGTCACTCGCAAGATGCGCACGATTGCGCAATATAGCATCCGCGACCCGAACGGCTCCGACGTGCAGATGATCAGCGAAGAGCCTGCTGGGCGCGCAAGCACTTCGACCTTCATGAGAGGTCCAGCCAGCACCAAGGGCTCCATGCGCGCAAGCAGCACGCTGGGCCTCACAGCGCAGGCCCAGCTGAACAGCATGCATCTTTCGCACCGTGTCTCGATGCAGGATCTCTCCAACCAGCAACAACAGTACCCGCCTGGTGTTGGCGAAATGCCACCGCAAGCTCAGCAAGACTACAGCAACCTTCCTCCCCAACAGGGTGTCCCTGAGCTCGAGGACCAGACACACTCCCTCTCTCTCGATCCAAACTACCCCGTGCCCTCTTTCTCTGAAAACGACAGGAATGAAAGAACGCCCACAGATGCAAGACGCGACTTCCTGCCAAACCACCTGCAGCACAACCCGATGATGGATTACTCCCCCGTCGACCCCGCCGGCGCAGGCGTCTTCGACAGCCCCGTGGACACCTACTCTCACGCCCACCCCGGCTACCAACCATCCTCACAGCCGCAGTACGAGCCCCAACTCCAACAACACCAAACCCCAACCGACCCCTCCATTCCCTCCATCCTGCGCGTCGGCAGCTCAAAGCCCGAAGAACCCATGCAGCAATACCAGCCCATGGCTTACCAGCCGTACCAGCCCGAGTCGCCGCAACAGCAACAGTACCACGTCCAGAACTACGATGATCTGACGAGGCAGTACTCGAGCGAAGATGACGACGATGGGTATGGCGCGAGAGGGGGCGGCGGGGGGTTGCGAGTGGCGAATCGCGACTCGACGGCGAGTAACGATAGCTGGACGAGGGACGCCCTGGCGCAGATGAATTTTGCGGGTCATAGTAGTCCGGGGCAGGCCAAGTAGAGGGGTGGAATGGGGGGTAATGTAAAAGGGATGAGAGAAGGAAAGTAGACGGGTAATGAATTTATTGTTATGAAAGAATATTAGCTAGACTTGTCTTGGACTTGGTTGAGGACCGGAGGGCTCTTTGATGGTAAGTGTGACTTACCCCCTCCTCCAAGCCCTTCCTCACTCTACTTTCTTCCTCGCGTCTCTTCCCGATCGCGTGCTGCCATCCCGGCACTCCATCACATCCCCCCTCTTACACGCCAAACAAAGCTACAGATAACAGACTACTTTGCAACGAAAACACTCTACAATTATAGATTAAAATCAAGTTCTAAAGACTACAAGGTGGAAAAAATCTACACTTACTTGTAGTCCTCCAATGCCCTAGAACCACGGTGCGCAGGCAGGCAGAGTTCCACGACGGAAGGTCTTATCTGCCACTCTTCTTGACGTGTGAGAGCCCCCCCATCACCATTACTACCCCGTATTCGGCGACCCCAGCAGCCGCTCCTTCGCGGCTCGCAGAACGGCAAAAGCCACGCTTCTGATCGAAGTACTCCAACCTCGATTGGCAGGCTCTCAAAAGTCACCAGATCATGCGCCGTTTCGTAAGAGAGAGAAAGAAAGAGCCTAGCAAGCCTCGTATCAGTCTTCGGTAGGGGTTGTTCAAGCGAGCATGGGGCGGCGTTGATTCCCAGCCAACAGGATGGAGAGGTCACAAGTGCTTGCGGTGTTCCTGTGGGTGATGTGCTCGATCGCGCGTGGTGGAAATGATCTCGGTGCGGACGTAGGTAG
This sequence comes from Epicoccum nigrum, assembly GCA_002116315.1. Classification (NCBI taxonomy): domain Eukaryota; kingdom Fungi; phylum Ascomycota; class Dothideomycetes; order Pleosporales; family Didymellaceae; genus Epicoccum; species Epicoccum nigrum. Next base: position 231,539 of record KZ107845.1, on the reverse strand, counting down.
ATTAGACTCTTTTACTTGGGTTACTGTCTCAGCGCCACGAACGACGGAGAAAGGTGAAGGTGAACGCCAGTTGTTTGTGAAGCACTGGTGAGAGACAGATCTACATCATTAAGTGGCCGCGTGCAAGACACAGAAGCACTTACAAGTAAGGGGAGCCCACTGCTGACAGAAGCTGATCAGTCAAACTTGCAGAATTAGCAAGAATGTTGCAAATTGAGCAGTTTGTCGCGCGTTCAGACACTTGTTGGATCGGAGACGGTGAGTGCAGCTACGTGCAGTACCTTTCACTTCCATCTTGCACAAATCGGCACTCACTTTCATCATTTTCCTTCACTGCAACAACACCAATATCACCACCACTACATGCCTCTTGTGCATAACAGTCCTCGATTTACCGCTTTATATGATCTGCTTCAACGGCCATACTACTATCAAATCTGTATTATCTGAAATGGTAGTGCAGGGGTTCAAACGACCCTGAGGTTATCACTCCTCAAGCGTTCCAAAAGAGCGCCAGTTCGAATCCGGATAAAACTAGTGATAGCTTTGAATGGCAATCCCTAAGCCAGGAAGTGTTAGGGCTCTTGTTAATCAGGATAGGCTTGAGGTTTTCAGCAGTTGAATGAAAATTGTACTTAACAAAAGTTAAGACAGATGCGACTGTTCTTTTTGCTTTTCTGATTGACTTCGTTGCGAAGCTCTAGTGTGGATCGCAAGGGAGTGGATGCTTAGCTTTCCGTTGATGTAAAGACTGGGACGGCCGCAATTAAAGCTCCAACTCTACATTGAAGCCAAGCTCGAAGAGATCTGTGCAGAGGGACAGTTTACCTTAATCTAACATCGTTAAGCAGTCCGACGTCCAGTCGTTGCAAATACCTTTACTTTTACCTTACCTCGTCCACAAGTCGGCACTCGTTTCCATTGCTTCGCTTGAGTTCGACATCGTCAAGCAGTCGTCGGCAACGTTCATCACGCGCGCCCTTTCCATAAGATTTACTAGGCAACCCCTCATTCCTAGCTCCAGCGCCACCAGCATGCAAGGTGTAGATGGCGTCTGGCTTGCTCCTCCGCTACACACCGCACTGCCACGTTTGATGAATGGCGAGCCGATAACATCTTTAGTCCACGATCTGCAAGGCTAGAACCTTCCGTCTCTAAGTCTACCTTTGAGGTTGGCCACCGCTAAGTAGAAGCACATCAAGAAGGAGGCTACAGAAAACCTAATCAACTCGGACAGAGATCTCAAGCGCGCCGGCATTCAGTTCATTCGTGAAGGGCATATTGTAGAGGACCCGAAACTAGATTACTCACAATTCTTCTACAAGCTTGATATCGACATTATTGATCTGGATTGAACTGCGTCGAACGGAAAATACGGGTTGATATCGGACTGCTGTACCCAATTTTGCCAGCCTCACCGCACAAAATGCCGGTGAAGAAACAGTGCTCGAGTCCTCGGAAATGTTGACAGAGCCCAACAGGACTGGTATGGTACGCTGATAGCCAGTGGCGATCCATCTTACATTGGGCGACTAAGTCAAGATCTCGTTCGAGAACACTGCAGTTCTGGCAGACCCTACCGGAAAAGGCATTGTTCGACTGGCGTTTGCAAGAGTTTTAGATCCTTAGTAGGACTTATAGCCAGCTTAGTAAGGCTATTCTAGAGGCGTTAAGCATAAAAGAAAGACACCGACTATTCCTTCTTACGCGAAGACCTGCGCTGGTTGTCATAATCCACGGGCCAACTGACGGAACCGCATAGCTCACAATTTCCACTAAATATGTTCAATCTCGAGAGAAATCATTTCTATGTCCTTATCTATTGAAACAAGCAGACTGTCTATTCGGAGACTGGTTCTTCTAAGAAGAAGAGAATTGTTTCTGATTATACAGTGCAAAAGATGGTTATAGAGACGATTTGTTTCCCGCTTCGAACTAATGGCTTAGTTTAATGACATTATTCTATTACAAATTACTCATAACTATATGCTCCACGATTCTGCCACAAATAACGCATGACCTCAATCCGCTATAGCTTGACATCGTCTAATTAGAAGATTACAAAACGATAGTAGGAAGCACTGTGATAGTAGGAACTATGCTGCTAGAGGTAACAGTAACCAGAGTCGACGACTCGGTAGGGGTGGGAATTGGGGTGACGCTCGAGGAGAACTCAATGCTGGAGGTCATCTCAGGAACGACTGATGCCCCAGAGCTAGCAGAAGGAGTGACTGTGGGCTCGACAGCAACAGACGAAGACGCGACACGAGTAGGGCGAACAGCACCCCAGACGTGCTCAACGCCGGTCTGACCAGGGTTGGCAGCGCTCTTCATGTAGCAAGTGCCCCAGACCCAGGAGACGGCGACACACTCTCCATTCTCCTCGCACGCGTCCATGCACTCCTCGAAAGTGGTGGTGACAGGGACAGCGCCAATGTCAGCACCGCCGTGGTCGTTGCCGCACTGGACCTCGAAGTTTCTGTACTGCTTGCCGTTGTCGTTATTCTCGCCGGCACAGGTGATTGCCTTCGGCACCTCAGGTGTCGGAGTTGGGGTGGTGGCACTGGAGGAGGCGACGGGGCTGGGAGAGGGACCAGTGCGGGAACCAGAGAATTTAGCAGTCCAGATGGAGTCCTTGGCAATGAGGTTGCTCGCGGCGCTCTTGGGGTAGCAAGCGCCGTATTCGTAGCTGTTCAAGATTATCAGTGACTGTTGAGTTGACCAATAGTGCAAAACTTACGACACGTCCACGCATTGCTGGTCAGCAGCACACAGCTCAATACAGTCCGCAAATGAGTCGACCCTCTTGCTTGTTGGAAGATCATTGCCGGCATAGTCCCAACCACACATGATCTCAAAATCACCAGCAGAAGTTATGTAAGAAGCGCCGTTGCTGTTGATATCGCCGTCACAAGTCGGGGCAGGATTCTTCATGGCAGCCCACACAGCATCGTTGCCAGATACGAGGGTAGGGGCACCACCCTTGAGGTAGCAAGGACCATTGGCCCAAGAGACAGCCTTGCACTCGGTGTTGGCGTCGCACTCAGCCAAGCAGCCCTCAAAAGATCCAGGCCACTTGATGCCATCCGCAAGATCGCTTCCGTAGTAGTCGGCGCCACAGATGACCTCGTATTGGACGTTGGATGCAAGCCTAGTGATGTACTTGTAGCCGGTCGTCTGGTCAGCACAGGTTTGCTCAGAGCTAGGAGCCTGTCGGATAGGGAGAACTACAGCGCTCACCAACGAGCTGGCGGCCAGGGCAGAGGTAGCAAGGATGATCTTGACAGACATTATTGGTATAGGTGTCGAAGGACAGTATGATATAAATGACAGGACGGATCTCGGATGAGTCCAGAAGGCAATACAAGAGAACACGAAAAGAGTGAAGGCCGCTGTTGCGTGAGGAGATTAAAAATTAGAAAGAGTGAGGTCAATTTATACTCACTTGAAGATGCATAGCAACGCACATGGCTTAAACGTCCCATGCGGAAGCCTCGCGCAACATGCCCTACTATCGAAAGATAACTCGGCCATAGCGAATTTCAGCAACGCCTTTATCGATGGCGTCGAGACCAAAGCGGGAGCTGGTAACTCTTCGTCTGCTAAGCTGCGGCACTTCAAAAGGGCGTTCCTAGAACGGTATGGTTGGCAAGGTGGCTGCTGAGGCATCGTTCGATGCTCGCAGCTACTACAATCGCAGCTTCCTCATTCTTTTTGAAAGCTTCAACCATGTACGCAGGAGTAAGGCAGGGACTAGCAGCTGTCGTTCAGCGGATCGTTGTAACGGTGTACCTACCGGTGCTCGATATGTTCGGTGCTGAAGGCGATCAAGTGTAATCGATCAAGAGCCGTTTGCGGATCTTGTTCGATCTTGCTCTGACAGATGAACCTGGCAAGGCATGCCGCGCATATGCAGGGGCTGCACTGTCGGCAATCAAATGCGGACTAGTGCCATGTGTGGCTTGTGAAGGTTTCGCTCCCGGCTGTTATGCCGCAATGCTGCATGGTCAGGCTGCACTCACGCTGACATTTGCACAACTCTCTCTGCATAGGCGGAATATTCTTTGCAGTCATCAAAGAAAACCCAGTATGAATAGCTGAAAACAGTGATGAATTGATGTGTGGTGGTGCACAGTTCCTGGCTACGAGTGGGGTTCGATTGACTCGCGCTAGCGCCTCGGGTCGCCTAACCGCACCTCCCGGTGGCTGATCGTGCTCAGGTACCGAGACGCCTTCTTAATCTCCCACAGCATCACGATGCTTGCTCGGATAGAGATATTGCAATCTCTGATGAACGAGTCAGAAGTACTCAGCGTTTGTTTGTCCTATGACAAGCAGGTTCTGACGAATATCAGCATCGGTAGCAAACAAGCGCTTAGGCATGGCAAGCGTACCTGGCATTGTTTCTTTAATATAGATCAGACTGTTTAGTAATACTCTACAAAGGTAGCACGAGAGTGCTGCCTCCGCGGGAGACATCGGAACCGCCGAATATCGACATTAGCACTCATTACGTACGGATGTATAACTTCCTCGAAGGCCTTACATATAAGCGTTCTAGGCTCTATTGGCTCTTGCTTCTGCGACTGCTGAACATATCTTGCATAATCCATGTATGTACTCTAACGTGCATCTATCGGGTCTAAGCAAAAAGAATGTACGTTCGGGGTGCTACAACACTATCCACCATAAAGATTTATATACATGGAACATAAATGAGATTATCAGCCAAAAGCATGGCGTTGTCCTGCTATTTAGGGCTTACGCTGACTGGGTTGTTCCGTAACACTATAGGAGCTTTGTACAAGGCGTGAGGCAATTAGAGCTGGGAGGTACAACCAAAGCTCGGATGATGCGATGTCACCATTTTCTATTATGTTCATGGATTTACCACTACAGCAAGTGAACGTATTGTCAAGATCCCGGTCTGCTCACGCTGAGGCTTCTCGAGTGCAGTACTCTTTGGATATGATGAAGCAGAAGTGGCAGCCCTTGCCAGCCTCGCCCGAATGGCCTTGACGGTGACATATGAAGGCCCCTCGTGCCAACTGTTTGTCGCCCAGTCATACTGTTGATCTATGTTGTCTGAAGTTCACTGTATGTTATTAATGACAACCACGTTACAAGAAGCAAAACTTCCGATGCCAATGTGAACATAATAACCGTTTACGGCACTACTGCTACAATACCTGATGGTCTTTTGCTACCGCGGCTGTGAAATAGTAGATTTGGTGCTTTGATTTAATTAACACGCTCTATCTGGCTAGATGATGTCCCAGTATTGACCTAGGGAAGATAGCCTCTAAACACTCAGACCTCATAGTGAGTAATATCTAAAGGCAGCTAGCTACACGCCTCAGTCCTCAGTACTTTGCCCAAAGAAAGATCTTCGTAAGTTTGCTTGTTTCCTTGGAATTATCAGCCAACATCATTGCGTACAAACTTTGTGGATAATCCGTGTTCATCTATACTTGATCCCTAAAGCTTCTTCAAGCCCACTCTCCCCGACAGCGACCACACCGCACGAATCGGCATATAGTAGCAATTGCATCCAGAAAAATGTTGCGTCATTACTCCACTCAGTGTCGGTCAGTGTCGGTCATAGGCGTACTTGTGCAACTTAATCATGACTGCATCCGCGGCTGAATAACCCCACAAATCTTCCCCAGATCGCTCTCCCACAACCTCAACTCAGCCGTCACAATATTTAACAGCAGTCTAACCGTGTTTCATATTGTTTCCAGCACCGACTTTATGACCTTGGCGGCCAAATTCAGCCGGTGGCCATGCTCGGACCCACTCTGAAACAACTTCTTAATTGCACCACTCAATTCTGACCAACAACCATCGATGTCCGAGATGGCAGGGAGAAACCCAAGGTGATGCACCGGGCCAAGAGTCGCAAAGCCCCATCAAGTACCAAATGAACAATGTACATCATACGGGCGAGCTTCTCACACCCGGGGGAGGGTATATAGCGATGTTGCAGCACACCTGGGGTAGACAGAAAACACGTCGAATTGCGCAGCACTAATTCGCGATGCACTCACACATTCTCTCTGCAGCTCTGCTAAGCAGCGGCGCAAGCGCAGCTACGCTGTACGCATCGCATTACTCGGGCACAATCAACAGCCTGAACTTGAATGGAAACTCCTTGACCATCGCCAATACCACGAACACTGGAAACTCGCTTCCTAGCTGGATCACGTACGATAGTGTCGGTAAGGCGCTTTACATCCCCGATGAGAACTTCTTCGGCTCGTCTGGTGGAAACCTGGCGTCTTTCAGCATCGACAACGGCGCTCTGAAGGCTGGCGGTAAAGGTCCAACGGCACAGGGCGTGGTTGCGACAACCCTCTACGGCGGCGTAGATGGTCGTTCATTTATCGCGAATGCGCATTAGTACGTTCCCCTACATGTCCAAATCACATACTCTAACCCGCGCCTTAGCCAAACCAGCCAGATCTCTACCTTCAAACTCCCCCTCACCGGCGCCCAGCCCCTCCAAACCATTAAATACACCATGAACGGTGTTGGCGCCAACCCAGGCCGCCAGGAAGCCCCCCACCCGCACCATGTCTTCACCGACCCGACAGGCGACTTCCTCCTCGTCCCGGACCTAGGCGCAGACCTGATCCGCATTAACCGCATTGATCGCTCCACCGGCGCCCTCACCGAGTGCGGTACCGGCAAGCCCGTCCGAGGAACGGGTCCACGCCACGGCGCCTTCTGGGGCAACAGCACGCTCTTCATCGCCAACGAGTTGTCCAACTCCGTCTCCGGTTGGAAGGTCACCTACCCGACGTCGAGCAGTGGGTGCTTGACGCTCACGGTGCAGGATACCTTGACGCCGTACCAGGGAAATGCGTCTGCGCCATATGGGACCAAGGTTGGAGAGATCAGGGTCAAGGACAACTTTGTGTATAGTTCCAACAGGAACGATAAGAAGTTCAGCGGAAACGACTCGATTACGCAGTACAGTATATCTGCGGGTGGGAAAATTTCGTGGACGGCGATTTCAAGCAGCTATGGGACGTATCCTAGGACGTTTGATATCAACAAGGCGGGCGATGCGGTGGCGATTGGGGATCAGACGACTAGCAATGTTGCTATTGTGGCGAGGGATAGATCTACAGGACGTCTGGGCAGTCAGATTGCCAACTTGAGAATCGGGGCTGCTGGTAGACCGGAGAACGAGGACGGACTGAGTGCCGTTGTGTGGGCAGAGTAGTGGCGTCGTCAGGGGTCAAACATGGCACTTAAGCTTACCTTGGCAGACCTGTGAATATCTTTTATCTGTATATACTTAAGCTACAGTTTACACTTCTGCATCGTACAATCCGATCACCCGCTGATAATAAGCGCGTCAAACACATGGAGTGTATGAAACAGTCACTTATGCACTGCTGAGGCAGCTTACAGCTCTACGAGCCTCGCTCAGTTCAACTCGCCGTTCACCATCGGATCCTTCTTCGGGAACACCTTGCTGCTCAGATCCAGAACAGGCAACGGGCACGGGATGCCTACAGCCTCGCATGCAGTAAGGATAGCGAGGTACCAGCCACTAACAAGGCCCAAAAACCCAAATCCGCCTGCGATGTGCAGCAACTTCTCGATGTGCGCGACATCAGCGGCGGTTGTGGCATGTCCTACGCGGAAGTCTGCAGCAGCGATGAATGAGAAAAGCATGATGAGGCCGAAGAAAGTCAATGTGAAGAAGGCGTTGACGCGGAATGTGCCAATGAAGAAGACGAAACTTGCGATTGCCCTGCTATGTTTTAGCATCATCCCCTAAGAAGAACTTTGGAGCAACTTACATGCTAACGTTATGAAAGCCTTGCGATGAATTGTATGCAACACCGTTGGCGCCGCCAAGTTCCTCAAAGCCCGAAATAGTCTGATGACTTGGATCCTGGTTGTACGCAAGGCTACCCCAGTGGGCACCGTAGATGAGGAAGACTGCCATTGGGAAGGCTGAATGAGGGTCAGCGAGGAATACCACATAGCACTGCCTGCACGTACTGTTGCCAAGAACAAATTCCGCGATGCCTGCGAAAACCATTGCGATGCATCCAAAGAAGTAGTAGTCGCCACTTAGTCCAATCAGACTCTGGGGCGCTACGGCACCTTGGAATCCGCAAAGAATGAGGATGGTTGATGTGTACGGAACAAGGAAACCGACCAGACCGAGGAGAGTTGGATTAGCTTAGAGGTAGTCAGTGATGGTTTTCTAGAATATAGAGACACACTACACACCGAACCGTTTTGCAAGGTCACCACGGCGAGGAGCCGAGGGCTGGAAGAACAGGCGCTCGTATTGCTCTGGGCTCAGTGCAACAGTGACCTGGCGACTGAGCTCTGCGCCGTTCCCAATGATGTTGTGACCGTTGTGCTCACGCATCTCATGGTCGACCTTGTGGACTTCAGACATATCTGCAGATATTGGTAAGGGTGCAATGACAAGAGATGCCTGCGGATGTGATAGCGGACGAGGCAAGACCCAAACAGTTGGAGACGACAGGAAGTAAGCTCCAACAGACGGGGGGAAGGGAGACTTTATTGCATCACGGGCGATGCGACAGACGCGGTGTGGGGATGGATCGTCGTCGTCGTCACTTCAGTAGCCAACCGAGGTTTGGAGCAGTCGAGCCCCTAGGTTTCCCCAGTTCCCCCAGCTCTCCGCGAAATTCTCCCCACAGCCGTATCATTTCCTGGGGAGGAGGTGGTTACAGTGGGCCTTACGTGTGGCTTGTAGGCTGGTGATTGGTGGGACCGGCTGTTACACTGCCGATCAAGCTCATTCAAGCACTGGCGTGGCGTGAAGAAGCGCTGGCACCGCGGCTCGGCAGGTGCATTATGGACGGAAGAGGAAGGTCGCGTTCCAGACCGTGTGCGCGAATATTGACGTACGGTATGGTATGGCTCTACGGTGTAGTATCTATGTCCGACCATCCGCGAACAGCCGTGTGAAGTCTGAAGGAAGCGTCCATTGAAGATGCGGTAGGTACCGCGCAGAACTTAGTTCAGGAAAGAGAGCCGGAATCTTTCGGTACGATCTTCAAGGTTTGAGACCCGTGCGCATCGTCGCGTGGAATGTTCGCGTGGCAGGAGCCGCATCTTGAAGATCGTACTTGGTAGATCCCTTAACCTCGGCAAGGTGCATACACGCCGGCGTTCGATGTTACTACTTAACGTGTTAACCTCTGTATGTACTCGGTATCGCCGCTAAACTACAATCGCGCATCGTTCTTTGTACTGTGAGGGTTCTGGGGCTAAGAACAGAAGCCTATTGTCGCCGGTCGAAAGTATGGTACAGATGTTGACGAGGCGTCCTTGATGACGGAGTGCCAGGTCGAAGGACCGCGCTATCAGAGACCGCTTGTGTACCGTTCAAACTGCTGAGCAAAACCAACCTCACTCACGGCTTACAGGCTAAGCTGATCTCAAAGACTGGAATGTCTGGATTTCAGGTGAGGCGGTTGATCGAATGAGGAAGATTTGCACCAGATTGTATGTATGCGCTACCTACTTACCCCGCATATATCAATCAACCCCTGATCCCTTCCTTCGACTACGCACCACCGGTATCAAAATGACCTACTGGAATTTGATATCGGCGATGTTTATGGAAATGTTGTCGCCCTGGACAACACGGGCACTGCGATGAACGCTATAGAGATACACAGTATAGCGGCAGCCTCAACATACTGTCTAGTCTTGCTGAGTCAGTACGAATGTGTAGGTAGGGTTGACATCTGCACCACACTTGTCCCTCGCGGACCTGTAGTTCATTCACCTTGACCCAACACGAGTATTCTCATTATATTGACGGCTGCATTCTCAACTTTCATATCTATCTTCATCCACTTCTCGGAGGGCCATTGGACTGCTCTCCATGGAGCTTACAGCATTCTCTCCCGTAACCAAGAAAACAGAAGGCGTGCTCTGCTCATTCCCACCTTTTCGCCTCTTGCAATAAGGGCCCACTCGCTCACCTTGGTCGTTCATCGTTTGCGCAGGCGTCTCTTGAGTTGGTCTATCAGTTGACAAAATCCAATCGACAACCTCGATCGCCTGCATTATCTCCGTCTCGCTTTTGGCCGCTCATTTGGTTGAGGTCATGTTGCTTGGTGCCTCGATCGTGATTTCCATTACCTGGGCATCCAGCAACCCCACCTACGTCCTTACACATTGACTGGTCGCATAACTGCGAGACCTTTTCTCCTTCTCTCTGAACACAACTGCGATATCTGTTCTCCCTAATTAGTCAAGATGGTACGCTCTGCAGCTTTGAGCCCTCCACCGGCCTTCTCTGCCTTGCCGCCACTGCTGACATCGCCGCCGGTTTCGGCGTCACCCGCACCCTCGCAGTTCCTCCCTGATTCCTTACTAGATTAGTAGCTCTTTTTTCTGCAACGCACAGCTAACCGCGCCGTAGAAGACTCATCTGAGCCAGACGCGATCGTAGAGCATAGCGGTATGTTCTCATGAGATGCATCTTCTGGTTGACACTGACACTCAGTAGCTCGCGCGATTGAGCATGCGCAAGGCCACCTCGGAGGGACTGCAATCCACGGCAACAATCTGTCGCAGAGGCTGGAGTTTCGAGCTGAATCAATAGCCCATATATGTGGCTCATCACTGCTTGCTTTGTACGAGCACTGACATATAAGGCCGCAACATTTAGACAGCTGGCACACCCAGAAGCTGTTTCGATTGTAGACAGTCTTAGGAGAGTGGTATGCGGAGTGAGCTAGTGTGGAGACGGAGGGTGTTGCAGAAGGGAACGGGCCGTACCCGGGTATCAGCAAAAGCCGGCGAGCTGCATGGCTTTTGATAGGCAATGGAACTGAGAATCCGGCTGTTGCGCCTGATGTCTGCCTTGGTGAAAGATGGTGGTGGAGAACACAAGTAACGGTCCTCGGCCTTCTAACTACTGCTTGGAAAGGACACAGGCTAGTCCGAAATGGGATGATAAACATAATGTTTGCCCACCGTAGTGAAAGTGAAAGCATTTTCTAACCCAAACATTCTAACCCTAACCCTAACAACAATCGACACGCGTCGCAAACTTGCCTAATCAGGTAATTTCTAACCCTAACCTTGATGCCACTGAGGCACGTTTGCTCCTTCGAATTCCTCAATGACCTTAACCCTAAGCTTATGTTCTAAATGATGCACGGAGTGAGTCAGCAATCTTGTCTTCTGAATATGGATTTCAGTTCTATCTGTCGTAGTATAGGTAGAACTGAGCAGTCATGCGAACAACGCGCCTTATTTGACCAACGCACACAATCTACAAGATCTGCAACACCTGCCGAACGTATTCGAGCAGCAAGCCAATACCAATCGTAAATCCGACCCCGAATGTGCCCATCTTGAACCATCGCGCACAATCCGCCGGATCGCTCAGATTCACCCTCTCCACCATAAGCGACAGGACAACTGCATTGCCAAGCACTGCAACGATCCAAAAACTCCACCTCTGCTGAAAGGACTTGGCCATAAGAACAGGGAAAACAGTGCTCGTATTGCTGGCAGACAGCCGGGGTTGCTGTCCGGTATCTGATATATACAAGGATGTTGATCCCTCCACGCGCCCGGACATGTCAGACGAAAAGCACATGCCTGTAAGCATCAGCAAGATGACCTGCGCATGAGTCAACACCCACAGCGCCGGTTTAGTCTGCCCCGAAAGCGATAGTGCCATGCTCTTGATCCCGGCTTTCTCGTCGTCTTTGCAGTCCTGGAAAGCGTAGATGGTGTCGGCGATGATGGAAAATACCACATAAGCAAGGTGCAGCAACATCAGCCCGTATGCCCGCCCATCCAATAGCTTAAAGTCCAGCTTGTTCGCATCAGCCTTGTAAATTGCATCAGCCATGAATTGGAAGATGTCAAAGCCGGCAACCGTGCCGCCGAGAAACACTCCAAAGGCCAATGTAAAGCCCAGCCATATCTGGGGATAGTTGGTGATGCGTTTCATGTATGGGTATGCGATAGCCAAGACAGTGAGGGGGGCTCCATACACAAACAAAGCCTGAGTCGTCGGAAGCAAAACTCGAAGGGTACTAATCCAGATTGCATACAGGAAGAAGGCGAGCCATTGTGCTGCGGCTGGGCTGATAGCGCCGCGTGGAAGAGGTCGTGTTCGTGTTCGTTCAACCAATCTGTCGAGGTCCATGTCGACAATATCATTCCAGACGCAGCCTGCGGAGCGCACGATGAAGGCACTGAAGAAAAGGGTGGGGAGTTGGATGAGAAGCGTTTGTTGAGCTGAGTGGCCATTATCACCCTCAACGACTCGAATGAAGAGGAACCCATATAGGTTCGGAAAGAAGACGTTGAGAATACCCACTGGCTTGGGGATGCGCATCAACTCCGAAGCTGGGCCTGCGAGAGACAGCAGTTGAGATGCCATTTTTGCAGTAACTTGGATGAGGAGACGAACTCAAGGCAAGAGGTGAAGTTCTGGCAACCGGGGCTGATATATCTGCATGCATGTCGGGCCAAAGCTTGACCTGTCTGAATGCGTGTCATGTTTTTCGAGAGTGAACAGGTTAAGCGGTATGTTGGTGTGGTCCGGTGAGGTCTTGGTTGGCAAAGCTGACTCGCTTCCTTGGATTCGCGATGCACAGTATATTTACATGTACATAAGCCGCAGGATTGGCACATCTGCAGGGATGGCCATAGTGCCGGCAGAATACATCCACTATCTGTGCACGTGGCTTCTTCGCTACACAACAATCGCTAATCCCAAAATCTTGTCCATAGTCACAGCCAGCGCCCGCCAAAGTGAAAGACACTGTCACTTTCACTTCGACCCTCCCAGCCAGCACAGCCAGCACCACCATCACCACCAATAACACAACCCTTCACCAATCTCATTTCTCATCATACATAAACCGCTCACAGCACCCTACTACTAATCAATCTAGGTCATCTGCTATGGTGACCTAGTGATCCGAACGAAACCCTCTACTGTTAATAGCTGACTTGCCGCCGACTCATCCCGGAGGTCGAGAGTTCAAATGGTGATAGGATTAATGTTCCTAGACTACAATCCTTGGCAGCGGATACAAGGTACCCAGGTCTGCTGTTCTTTTTACAAATTCTTGAGCTTTTTTGCCACCTTTCAAGGATACTTGAGCGGCTGCAAGGGAGTAGGTACGCACATTTGTTTCATGTTCCACCGTCGGTAGCGCCGATCATCTTGAGTCTAGATGATCTTGAATTCTCCAACTGGCAAAGAATGAACAAAGCTATGCTGAATTCGGATTTCGATGTCATGTGTGGGTTTCGCTTTGCGCCTGACATTGTCGCCCTTAAGGTGCTTTTTGGTACCAAAACCCCCGATCCGCTCATATTCAGTCGCCGATACTTGCCTAAGTACTAGTCCACACCAGTTAAAACAGCGGCTTCTAAAGCCCAGAAAAATGACAAACATCCGTTCAGACTCTGGAAGTGGTCGGTACTCGGTGGTGAGGGCAAAGTCCCTTGTGAAAAGGAAGCTCACTCGAAGGCGAGAATCTGAAGGGAATTCGTCTATCCCTGTCTCCTGATAATGGATACAGATAGTGTCAGAGACTAGAGTCGCTACGCAGTAGTGACTTTGAAGTGACATAACGGCACCGAAGGCATTGCCCAGCTGCGGAGGTCCAAGTTCTTTGATGGCGATGTTTGTAACGCTGGCTTTGGACCCAAGGATAAGTTGGACATTGATGGCACCGGGCATACAAGCCCAAGACCATGTTGGTATATTCGGGATCGGCTTGTAGATCGTGTCGGTATACACGCGTAACCAAAGGAGGTCTTGTATTATCGAGTCCCTCCATAATCCGGCAATGTATGTATCGCCTGGATGAGAGAGCATTCTTCGCTTCACAACGGCTGCGAGAGCTGGTAGTCGGTCTTCGAGGTACGTTATGTCTAGCTGTGAGTACGCAACGAGGGTCTTTATCCAGCTCTCTATCTCATTGTCTTCAGGCCGTTTGAAAGGAATATGCCACGTCTTGAGCTCACGAGGACAATCTACGTTAGTCCAGTCCAACTCGAAGTCCCCATGTTGAGACTTCCACATGGAATTGCATTCCCAGATGAGTTGACATGCGGCAAAGTGAATGACGCGAGGGGACAGAAGGCGCTCCTGGAAAACCCAGGCGCGTCGCAAAAGTGGGCAACGTCCGTAGATAGATGCATAATCCTGATTATCGTTGACTGGTATATGCTCCATAACACGCAGGGTCGAGTTCTTTAGCTTCTTTGGCCAGGAAGGGTTTCTTGGATCAGAAAAGCAACCTGTGTTGCTGTTAGTAGAAGCGGTCGCAGCGATAGTAATGAAACCGTTCTCGTAAATATCCGCCATAGTCGCGGTGGCTTCTTTCCAATCGTTGATACTATCTTGAATGATACCTGAGTTCTGTTAGTAGAGAACATGTGATGGAACATGTTTTTGATTGAAGACTAACAGAGCGCATCAATCCAGATCAAGCGGATTCCAAGTCGCATACATATCAAGATGGCGTCGCGGAATGTTTTGGGTAGCACAGAAATGGACATGCCCTGCTTGAAGGCTTCAAGTGTTGATGTCTTGAGCTGAAAGGGCACTCCATCAGGACCCCAGGAGTGGCTCAAACATGCGTATTGTCTATTCGATGTCAAATGCTCTCTCAGAACGAGCTGATGGCCCGATATCTCGAGGATACGCTTGGGCATATAGTACTCGGAAGATGTATTTACGTGGATCTCTGTAGCCTTCAAGTGACCTTTTCGACAGTTTGGGTGATTTCGCCTGCATTGATCAAGCCAGTCAAAGATTTGACGAGCCGAAGCCAAAGACGACGTGTCGTACGCAATCAAAGGTTGAAAAGGGAATTCGTAAACAGGGACAATGCCCACATTGGAGGTGAAGGAGCCGGCATCTAGAAGATATCTAGGTTAGCTATCATGATCACTGCAAGGTATTAGTTCCATGAGCAGCTCGCAACTTTACCTTTAGACTGGAATAGACGTAGAAATTTTCTGCATGTATCAAATTTCTGATCCACCGCAATTTCCCACTCCAAATGAATGATGGATCTTACAGTTGGATAGTCGCCGTCATAGTTATACCATAATTGAATACTGACATGTTCGGGGTGCAGTACGGACAGGGGCCTTGAACCAGATTCGCACTGCCAATGCTCCCCCCAAGTGGTGATGGCGTCTAAGATTGTGACACAGCATTGGTTCCCTGCATGCGTTCCTGATTTGACCGACGTGAGGGTAGTTTTCGCTGCCCCACGGGGCAATTGACAGAACTTGCAGTCCACTTCAGGGCGCTCCCTAGCTTCCAAATTTAAGTCCTGGATCACTGGTTCCGGGTAAAGAAGACTGTTGGTATCGTCGCTGGCGATGCTTTCGATGTCGGAGATTACCTCAGAATCGTCATGCAGAGACGACCACGATCCGCAAAGATCTCGGCGAGCTTTTCGACGTGTGATTCTCAAATGCAACTTGCGCACACTTTGGAGCGCAACCGGCCAAGTATCAACTTTGACAACGCGCTTTTCCTTCATCGCTCGCGTACTAAATTGAATAATACAAGAGTTTCAGCGAAGCATCATTCGTAACCATCAGGGTGATTATGTGCCTTTCCCTGATCAAAAGGGAGGTGAAAGTTGATAAATGTCGACCGACGAGGCTGAGAAGCAGCACAGCCCCGCGAGGTGTCAGCACACGCCAGAAATCAGGCTGTAAGCGCTTGCAGGACGCTGCACGTGCTGACTGGCCATCTCATTGAACGTTGTTGTTTGAGGTAGTGTCGGTACATGCTTGAGAGAATTGCTGCGTGTATCGCATCGCGGCAGCTTGTAATCTTAGAGGAGTGAAGAGTGACCAGGTGGAACTTGAGATGGTCACGACTCAGGGTCCAGGCACAGACAGCCTGGCGGGGAAGGCACGACTGCACAGCACCTTAAGTTGGTACGTTGGAAGGATTCCGTTAAAGAAAGTAATAGAATAAACAAGGCTCCTAAACGTTGTAGCCGTCTTGAAAATCTCTTGCTTAATATCTGCACCACGTTGTTAAGTGTCGAAGTGGTATAAAGCTCGTATTCAATCGTCTCAAAGCATATCGCGTAACAAAAACATATGCCCAAGCTACTAACAGGATATACAACATAACACAGACAGCAGACCTCTACTCACGCCCACCAGCTCTCCTCTCGTAGTCGTCCTCGAACCTCGACGCATCGACGACCTCCACGCCTTTGCCGAGTCCAACCATGTCGGCGCTTTCCCACCACTTGCTCGCGTGGTGCTCGGACGCCTTGCCCTTGCCTCGCGGTGCCTCATCGTCTGTGTCGACGAGTCCACCTAGCCCAGTGCCATCGCTGCCGACAACGACGACGGTCTGGCCGACCCACCTCTTGACATCCTCGATATTGCGGCCGTCGACGCCACTGAGTGCGTCGACGACGTACACTAACTCGGGGGCAAGGTGACGCAGCATGTGGACGAAACCGGAGGGCGTGCTGAAAGGCATGACCATGGCTGGATTCTCGACCAGACGAAGGGCTTGCGAATGGAGGGTGTTCCAGAGGAGAGTGTCGCTAGAGCGAGCTGAAAGGGCCGGGGTGTAGACTTGGTGATCAGGGTGGGGGTCAATGGAGGTCAGCTCCTCGCCAGGAGTGCGGGCGGGTGTGCTGATTGCTGAGTAAGAGGAGCCAAGGGGAGAGGAGCGATCACGGGACTGGCTGCGAGAGCCGGGGCGGGAGCGCAGATTGGGCGAGTAGATCAATACGAAGAGCTTGGTCTTGGAAAAGTCGGTGTCTGGGAGGTGGGAGAGGATGGTCTGAAGCTTGTCAGCTAGCATATTAGTGTGCAAGGAAAGGGCGATGCATACGGCGTTCTCAGAACGGTAAGAGCCATCATCATCGTGTGCATCCATCAGCGACTCGGCAGATACAACAAGCACGACTGTCTTCCTCTTTCCGCCAGCATTAGGTCCACTGCGAACTGACGCAGCGAATGCGCGCGCCTGCTCCTCAACAGCAGCACTGCTTTGAGCAGACTGAGCCTCAACGTTACGGCGGATGGCAGCCTCCTCTGACCAGCGGCTGTGGTCGCCATATGCGTCGTCCTTGTCTTCCTCACGGATGCTCGCCAGCGCAGCGCCTGCAGCCGCCCAGCCAGCTGCAGTCTTCTTGCTGACCGTGTCGAAGACCTGCTGAGGGCTCGGCGTGCGGCGAATAACGCCCTGAACGCGCGACATCAAGTCATCCTGGTGCGTGACGCCCTGCGAGAGGCCCGTCGAGTCGCGATTGAGGGGTGCATTGACGTTGGCGCCAGGGCCGCGTGGTGTCTTGCGGTCGCCCTCCTCGCCGTAGCTGAGGTTGTCGTCTTCAGAGGACTCGTCTTCGTCGTCGCGGCGTTCAGACCACACCCACGCCGCGAGCCCAGCGGTCGCGACGGTGACGGTGAGAACTAGGGGCACCCAATAGCTGTCAACGTTAGCTGGGCTCAACCAACACCAACACAGGGCGCAATGGCAAAGCAGTACCCAAAAGTAGAGCGCGAGCGGGCGGCGGGCTGGCGGCGATCATAGCGGTCGTAGTTGAAGGACATGGTGCGCGCTGCTCATGTCGTCCGACGTTGTTGTGGTGCGGTTGCGCTGGGAGGCGCACAGCTGGGGTTCGGTGTTGTCCTGCAGCTTCCCCAGCCACAACATGTGCCTGCCGAGGAACTGCGGGCGGCGGAAGTGGACGTGCCATGACTCAGGCACAGCCAAAAGTTCGGCGCTGCACAAGTGCCCCGCTGACTCCGACCTTGAGTTGTAGCTAAATTGTTCGCACACCTCAATCTCGACCAACACAGAGACTCGAAAGCTGCACCAAAAGGATTGCCAACATGCCTCACGCGACTCTGCCCTCGCCGGGCTTCCAGGCGATCATTCTGTGCGGGCCTGGTGCGTCATTCAGCACCTTCACATCTACGCCCAAGGAAATCCCCAAGGCACTGCTGCCCATTGCGAACCGACCTATGGTCTGGTACCCGCTGGAATGGTGCTACCGTATGGGTGTGACAGGTAATGTCGGCTCTATATCGATTGGATGTACGCCATTAAGATAATACAGACATCACTGTCGTCACCCCACCAGAGTCTCTCGAGGCCATTGAGGCCGCCATGTCGCAGAACCCACACCTCACATCGCTGCCCGCCCCGCGACCAGAGATCCTCGCGCCCAAAGATCTCACCCACGAGACCGGTACTGGCGACCTCTTCAGGCTGCCTGAGGTGCAAGGCGCTATCAAGGGCGACTTCATCGTGCTGCCCTGCGATTTGGTGTGTGAGCTGGACGGTACATTGCTAGCTGATGCGTGGATGGTCGAGCAAGCTGGCTTTCCTGGCGCAGTGGCTGGCTCGCAGGAGATTGGCGGCAAGACAGCGTTTGGTGCTGGTGGCGAGCGGGTTGGCCGAAGAGGTGGACTTGGTGTGTGGTACCAGACCAAGGGCGAAGGCAGCAAGAAGGGCGAGGAGACCGACTTCATTGCGACCACACCCATGCCGACACCCATCGTCCCTGCGCCCGTCGACTCGATCCGCCGCGATATCGCCAACCTTGTCTACTCTGTCCCCACCGACACCCTCAATGACATCACAGAAGAAAACAAGACCTTCCCTGTCCGACACTCGCTCATTCGCAAGCACGCACGCGTACGAATGCTGACTACCCACCGCGATGCTCACATCTATTTCTTCCCCTACTGGGTGGCCGAGATGATTCGCAAGAACGAGATCTTCGAGAACGTCAGCGAGGAAGTGCTTGGTTGGTGGGCAAAAGCAGGTTGGCAGGAGGGCCTTGGTGACAAGCTTGGTCTGCGCGAGATCTTCCAGGGAAGCGACGATGCCAGCTCCGAGGGTTCACAGGTCATCGAAGAGGAGATCGACGTCTCCAGATACAGCAGCACATACTCTGGCGCTGCCGCTACAAATGGTACCAGCACACCTTCGATTCTCGCTTCGCGCGTTCTTGGTTCATCCAGCATCCCTGAGAGCGCAAAGTCGCTTGCATCGAGACCAAAGCTCACAGTTCCCCCCATTCTCGCATACGTACAGCCATCTGCACCCACAAATCCTCTCATTCGCCGTGTCGACACCGCACACCTCCTCCTTACCGTCTCGCTCCGCCTCGCCAAGCTGCCAGAAAACAGCACATCACCTTTCGCCTTCGCCAACAAGATCGCACCATCAACCGCACACTCGATACCCAAGAAGTGCAGAGTTGAGGCTGAGAATAGCTTGCTCGCAGACAATGTCGATGTGGCTGAGAAGACTAACATCAAGGAGTCTGTCATTGGGTCGAACTGCAAGATTGGCGAGGGAGCACGTCTGCTCAGATGTCTCCTTATGGACGGCGTGGAGATCGGCACGAATGTGCAGCTCACAGACTGCATCCTGGGTAGGAGATGCAAGATTGAAGGCGGCGCGGCCAAGGACAATGACAAAACAATACTCAAGGACTGTGAAGTCCAAGATGGGCAAGTCATTGAGTGGGGTACAGAGAGTAAGAACGAGAAGTTCATGCGCTTCAGTGTGGGCATGGGCGAGGATGGTGACTTTGGCGACGACGAGGGAATGGACGATGGTGGCGAAGAGCTGGAGTTATAAAGACTACAAAAGCTGTCAAATAGGAACGAAATGATACCCTTTAAATTGAGCCGTCAGGTATGTTTATACGCCCACTGTGCAAGGAGTAAGGCTGAAGCTACATTTGACGTGGGCGCCTGCCTCTTTCGATTTCCCATTCGGCTGTGCCGCATGCTGACTATTGCCCGCACCCCGCCAGCATCACTGATTGCCTTAGGCTCGTTCAGCCTTACACAGCCCACTCTCCTCTCTTTCTTTACCAGTTCTCCACTATAGTGTCGTTCAAGATACCTTCCAGCCGCTATCCCAAAGACTCTACCGTTGCTGATTCGCGCTCTCCTCGACTCCACCATTGAACACGAGTTTGCAAGAGAGCAGGACAGAAGTGCTGATTCCCACTCAGCCTGCCATCCTCGAGTATACGAGACCTTGCCAACTGTGACCTGACGTTCTGTACTTTGAAGGAATCTAGTCGAGAAAAGGCAGAAACAAGAGGCCTCTGAAAGGCGGTGCAGCTATTAACGTCCGCTCGCTCGGCCGTGGCAAGGTTCTGCAGAAGCTGCTTCTATCCTACCTACCTTGCGATGGAGCGCTACAAATATCGACCACTTTTACCTGCCAGGCATAGCATCAGGCTGATACAAATACAGCCTGGCCTTCCTGGTACTGAGATTCACTGCCGCATTATCGACTACACTATTCAGGATGATCGAGCATCTGGGCCTTACGAAGCGCTGTCGTATGTTTGGGGAATGACTTTGAATCCCGTGAAGATTTTCGTTGCGGACATTGCCAGCGCTGTCGACTCGAGCGCTGCGGAGCAATGCTTCGAAGTTACTTCCAATCTACATGACGCTCTCCAAGAGCTCCGGGATCTAATGTTGCCAAGGATCATGTGGATTGATGCCGTTTGCATCAACCAAGATGATCTGGAGGAGCGCTCAAGCCAGGTCAACTTCATGGCCAAGATTTACTCTTATGCAAATCAGGTAGTGATTTGGCTCGGTCCAGGAGATTGCACTGAGACGAAAGAGTTGTTTGCCGCGATTGAGGACGCAGCTGAGATAGCACGTCAGCCTGCCGAGATGCCTAGTCAGCCTAATGACGCAGAACAGTATCGAAAATCACCACATCGTCATGTTTATGATAGAAGTGATGATGGAAGTGAGCAAGGCGGCTTTGACGACTTCCTGGAAATGGCTCTTGAGAACCTTCTTACTCGTCCATGGTTTTCCAGGGTTTGGGTACTGCAAGAAGCAGCTGCCGCACGAAGTATACTTGTAAAGTGTGGATTTTTCGAATTGCCGGGCTCCATATTTACCAATGGTGTACGATTTCTCCAAGACAGCATTCATCGAAGCAAACGGGCTCGTGGCCTAAGTGCTTCAGTCCTCGAGATAATGGATCGGTATGCACCTGAGGTAGATCGACCCTTCAGCACACACTTGTCCGATGAATTTCGAAAGGTGCATGTACGCCGTATGCCGTCATTAGGTAATCTTATCGAGAGATTCTATCTACACGGAGTTTCCGATAGGCGCGACACTATCTTCGCCGTCCTGAATCTTTGCAGCCCAGCATCGCGGTGCTCCATAAAGCCAGATTACACAAGGCCATGGTCTGGTGTTTGGGCTGATGCGATAAGACAGATTTTGGGACCTGGCACGATTGTGACAACATCTACCCATGGAGAGCAGGCTTGTTTGACTGTATTTGGCTATATCTTGGGTAATATCGAACTGGATGGAGATGGGACTCTGTCTATGGGATCGATCTATCCTTTCGGCCCACTTGCTTGGACAGCATTCTGGGGACTAAAATCTGAGTGCACCCCTGAATCTTGGTGTAAAAGTATCCGAGAAGAAGATATCGTGTTCTTTACTGTCGGTGCTTCGGCACCCAGCATCATACGAGCTTGTGGCGATCATTTCGACGTCATCGTCATAGCTGTACCGTCGCCTTTGAGAATTACCAGTGATCGTCAGTATGGCTCTGAGCGAGCTATCGACTGGCAAGAGCTGCTCTCAAGTCTAACATACGCTCCTAGGCGAGCCAGTCTTGTGTGGGACTGGTGTGCAGAATATCCTAGTTCTTGCACACATCACCCTCAGCTGTTTGATGGTGTCCCTGCAACGCCTGGACCACACCCCGATGATATTGCTCGTATGAAGGACTCTGCACATATTATTGCTACCTTACTGCCTTCAATGAAAAGTCCCACAAGGAGGACTCCTACCGCCAGTCAAGTATCCCTTAACTATATGTCACAACAGTTCAACAATCCCAAGTGTCCTCCACAATTACAGACGAAACTGCAGCTTCTAAGGATGCTTGTACACTCGCAGGTTCGCAGACGCTTTTACGTATGGTTTGTCAGGCAGTTCGAAACCCTACGACAAGTACTTTGGATACTATGTCACCACACCGATACCATAACAACCTCCAAGTGGATGTTAGATTATCACCAAAGCGAGAGACGCCCTTATTACAACATCTTCGAGGTGGCTTCTATCGTTGGTCTTGAAGCACGACCGCAGAGAGACGGTTCAGTAGTCAGCTTGCACCTTACAGATGCAGCGGATACGCACAATGGCAAGTACTTCGCTGATTTCTTCGGAAACAATATTAAGAAGAGATATCGAAGCGGGAGGAAGTGGCTTTCGACCGCACAACATGATATCAGACGATACCTAGTAACAACGGTTATCCGTCACAGTAGTGTCACAATAGCGGATATCCAAACCTCCCATCAGTTGCTATTCTCAAAGCCCCTCATTCATTTGAGATATGATCTTGGCATGGCGCGCGGAAGTATCAGGTCAGCTATCAATTTGAGAGCATTCGACTTGATCTTTGCATGTCGACCAGGCAGGCTGGTTTTGTCCTGGTCAGACAAAGAGCAAATATTAGATGAGCATGTCCTGATCATGTCGATTCGCCTTTTCTCGGAACCACTACTCAGTACTCAAATGGCGTACAGCATATTGTCTGCGATCTTCAACTTGGTGCTGGACAAACCGCGCATGAGTCTCCAAGAGAGAATCAATCACGGCCGTATAATGGCAAACCTTGAGGAATATCGGTTGGTTGAAAGGATCATCCGCGAGTTGCGGAATGGAAATTTATTTTTCAACAACCAGAGTTTGGTTAGCTTTTTCATCTCATACCA
The DNA here is from genome assembly GCA_002116315.1 of Epicoccum nigrum. NCBI lineage: Eukaryota > Fungi > Ascomycota > Dothideomycetes > Pleosporales > Didymellaceae > Epicoccum > Epicoccum nigrum. The sequence continues at coordinate 208,740 of KZ107845.1, read as the reverse complement.
TCTGCAAGCTTTAATGCGGTACATAGAGTCTATGGAGATTCTCGAGATCGCCGCGGCGACCGCTGACGATAAGGTCTTGCCGTTCTTGAGTACCTTGCTCAACTTGGATCCCGACCGATATCATCCTTTACAAGACTATCGGGAAAATATGGTGGCACAATTTGCAGCGTCCAAGGAACTTCCACTATCATCAGACAGCGAACACTTGATGGATAGTAGCGAAGACCTGATGGATGGTAGCGAAGTTTCAATGTGTAGCGGTGAAGATGCGTTGGACAGCGACGAAGAATTGTTGGAAAATGATGGTGAATGCTCGCTCGATGGTAGTGAGTACTCAGTGTTTAGCAGCCCAGACTGGCTGCAGAAGATTCAGTATTATCAGTATAGTCTTCTTTTCACGGAATTTTGACCATTCACTCACGCCGTTCGACCTAGCAAGAAGTAGTTGTTGTCACGTAATACGAACTACCAACTTATGAATGATACTCTTACAACACGAATGAAGCTCCACAAGGCCAGATGACCTCCCTCAGTGTTACTGACCCGTTCGCCAAAGCCAGACGCAACATACTAACGGTGGCTTCAACAGACATATGGCCGACGAACGCAGGAATTGAGATTTGTTTTAACGCAGGACCTTGCGGAGAAAACACCATAGTTTGGAAGGCACCGGTGTAGGAATCGGAAAAGATACAACGGTGTATGAGCTTGATTGTAACAAAAAATTGTCATGACAGGAGGTTCATTAGTCTGCAAGGACATGATGGATGTGGATTTGATAGAGTTCTTCAGCTACTGTCGAGTAGTCTATGAGGCAAACATTTGATGAGTTGACTGCACACTATTGTTCGAATCGTGTCGTTGTAGTTCTCGATAATATTCTTCTAAATTATCAAGTGCACGTTTGAAACTGATACAAAAAAGTATAATGTTTCCCTTAATGATCAATAAGTAGAAACTCCAATGACAGCACAACCGGAGGCAACGTAGCCTTCGCGATGGTTGTCGTGCTCTTGTAATCCATCTTGTACGGCAACTTCGCCAGAGATAAGAGGCGAGACAGGAAACTAGTAAGCCGACAAAAGGGCGAATGATGAGACGATGATACACATCTCCCATCAACCCCGCCAAATGCCTCAACCTACTCTTGGCCATCGCGAAGACGAGCCCACATCCGCTCCATGACCACCCCCACATCAACGTTAACAAGCCGCTTCTCGTCTTCCCCTCCCTCCTCCAACTCACCCCCCTCAAGCGGCTCCACCTCTCCACCTCCCTCCTTCTCCAACGCAGCCCGAGCCCGAGCCGCCTTAGTCTTCAACGCAGCCTCAGCCGCCTGAATCTCCAACACGGCCTCAATCGCCGCAAATGTGTCCAAGCCGCTAGTGTACTTCTTCCACGCCTTGGAAAAATCAGCAAAGATTTGCAAATCCGTGCCAACCAACGCAGTCCCATCCGCATGCCGCTTGCACACTTGGAACGCCTCCCCAAGGCGCATCGACACCCGAGTCATCGCCTCCGCAAGATACACGTCAATCCCACGGTTCATCGCGAGGTCCATGAGGGCGCGGAACTCGTGGGCAAGGCTGGCTCGCACGCCCTTCCAGTGCGACGCGGGCTTGGACTTGTAGACTTCCAGAAGGCCGGGAGACAACTCCAAGGTTCCGGCGCTGAGTGGCTCTGCGACGGTCGCGCGGGAATCGGCAAAAATAAGGAGGTGGAGCTAGTCAAGGTGGAGGTGCACTTTGCTGCGCAGTTCGTTGGACAGGGGCGGCTTGCGGGCGGGGGGGGGGGGCAGGCTGGGAGGTTGGGTTGTGCGTTGGCGCACTGGGTAAGTTGAGCGTGGATGGGTCGGTGATGGTATGGAGGTCGGTGGGGGGTGGCATTGCTCCAGTTGCAGGTCCTGCGTTGCCCTCAGGGCCATTGTGGGATGTCGCTGTGGAGACTGTCTTCTAAACCTCTACAATGATGTGCATTGTGAACATCATCCGTGCTGCGAAAGTGTTAGCTTTTACTCAATATAAACAAAGCGAATGGATCATACTTACAGTGGTTATTGTCTGCAATCTTACGTTCGGCTAGAAAGGTCTCGTAGTCCTCGTTCGCCATGTCTTCCTGCGCCATGATCGCAGTTCCGGGTTGAGTTTTGTTCTGGGTGCCACAGTCTGAATCAGGAAGGCAAGTTGACTCCTCTGATTAGCAGTGAGCTGTTCTTGGAGAGAAGAGAAGCTTGGGGCATGAAGTATATAAGTTGACGTCTGTGCGCAAAAGACTGTGGCGCCAATTCACTTCAAATTTAGTACTGTTGATCAACAGTGTAAGATCTGCAAAGGTGAAATACGTCTGCGTCTCTCCAACACGGTTTTCAAATATGGAACCGCTCGAACCGATCCATCAGCGTTGCCACCCTCCCGCTGCTCACCTGCTTGAACTCGCTCAATTTGGGTCTCTGAGCTCTTTCCTTGGATTCTTCTCTTCGCACTCTCTCTTCTCCGCCCACCTAACTTCTTTCCTCGCCTTTCTAGTTACGGCATTTGAGTCGTACACTGTTGAAACCGCCGAAAACGATAGGGCCTCCCTCCATGGATGGATCTCTGCAACAGTCGATCCAGACATACTGCGCAGCCGATCAGATCGCGAAGATTCTGCTGGTTCGTAGTGCTCCATAGTTTGCACTGGATTGTCGCGCTCGAGCTTCTCGAGAGCCAAAGGGAGAGCCTGGCGGTGTTGCGCTAGAGCAATGAGAACAACAACGATGATGATTGTCAGTTGTCGGACCACTTCGAATGTGTTTCGCCTGTGAGTTAGGTGGGCAATGTCCATGGCGCTCAATTTCAGGACCGGTGTTGGAGCATACGCGATGAGAGGTCCGGCTTGTCTGCGGTTTCTGTGGTAGATGCTGGTCTAATTGTAGGAGTCTCCATGCGGTACGCTTCTTCCTCGGTCTCCACCTTGGCAGGGTAGGAGTTCTCTGGGGACACTCTCGTCGAAGACATAACAATGGGCGTGCCGCGCATGCTCAGGGTTGATGATGTCAGGTCCTGCAACACCTATGACTACGGAGCCATGAAGATTACTATTTAGTCTTCTGCTCTCGCAATGTAACCGTTCGAGCCGTGCATTCATTCTCCTGAGTGCCTGGGTAACGCTCAAGCTTCTCAAAGGACAAAAGAAGGGCCCGGCGGTATTGCGCAATAGCCATAAGAACCATAACGAGGGTCGCTGTCAGTTGTGGGGCCGCTTCATGTATGTCATTGCGATGAGGTAGGTACGCAGCGTCCGTGGCGCTCAACTTTAGGAATGGTACTGGAGCATATGCAACGAGTGCAGTGGAGAAATTCGACCTGTCCGTGGTTTCCGAAGTACGTCCCGCTTTACTCATGTAAAATCCATGTGGGATGCCTCTTCCTCGTGGGGTAGACGTTTCTGGGGACGCTCTGGTCGAGGACTCGACAAGGTGCGTGCCGCACAAACTCCGGATCAATGGTGTCAGGTCTCGCAATACCTAAGGCCGTTGGGGCACGAGAAACGCTGTTCGGTTCTATAGTGTCCCAATGCGCTCGTTCGAGCAGTGCGATTATCCTCGTGAGCGCATGGGTAACAGCTGGCGGGATACTGCCCATCGCACATCTCGACAAACCATAAGGTTGATGGGACAATACGAAAGCCACTCAATCTTACTCGAGAGGCCGAGAGCCTGCTCGGAGTATAGGAGCGCGTTTGCGTCGCGAACGTCCAACAACAGAGCCGCAGCAATGATGGATAATCCGGCGTCATGTAGTGCTACGTTGCAGGTCCGTGGCTCACGATTAGCAATAGAACCCAGGAAAGACTGCAGGAGCTCGCGCGGTAGCGAAAGGACTATGGAGAAGCTGAAGTTCTTCGCGACGAAGACATATGGAAACCAGATTGTATGTATTTTGACATTGGAAGTGGGGTAGAATGATTATATAGAGAGCACTCAGACAACCCAGCACCTTCTGGCGACGAAAAGCCGGCTGCTGGCGTGGTTCGGGTAGTATGGGGTTGCGGAGATGCCTGCGCGAGAGATACTGGGAGTAGGGCAGTTTGAGACTGCGCGGGAGGATTTGAACGCGCTGGTAGGGAAAGAAGGAGTCTCCTCGGACGCGTAATAGCTATAGACGAACGAGTGTCGCTGTCCCCGAGATGACCTCTGGCAAGCTGCTCGAACAAACGTTCATCTCGCGCCAAGAAGAACGACAGTGGGGGTGCCCCATGATGCGATCCTGGGGTTTTGAGGCAACCCTCAACAGCTGATGTCGAGAAAGGCGCCAGCTTCGCACTGGCAGAAAGCAGGTTGTACCGTTTCGGCGCTAAGGGCATTAAACCTTCGCATTCGGCGTAATCCGACATCTCGAAGTCGCGTCCGTCTTCTCGCACGACGGGGTCGTCTAGCTCGAGTCACCCAAGGATGAACATCTGCAGACAATACGTTGATGGCTGTGCCCGAAGCGAGTAGCTCGCTGGGCCAGCAGGAGTGTCGGTGCCACTCTGGGAAAGGCGGTTTGCCGCTGTCAGCGAAGATAGAGCATCCTGGGCATCGTACGTATGGCGATTTCTTGCAGAAGAAGGCTTCCTCTTAGGGTGATCGTGTTGCGAGCGCTGAAAACGTCGATAGCAACTTCAACCTGCTGTTTGCGCTCTTCTTATTGTGTGTTCGGGAAGTCCAGCCGTCGCTCCCAACTACCGTGTGATGAAGGCTCGTGCACGCGCTCTTGAAGTGGTTGTGGCCGGTATCTACGTTGGCGCGGTCAGGCGGCGGCGCTAGTTGTGGCGCGGTCCGTGGATTGCACGTGGATTGCACGTGGACAGCATACAAAAAATACTCTATAGTACTACGAGAGCACCACGACCTCTAAGACCAAAAGCTCGACGGCATTCGATGCGTGGGATACATACTCGTGCTGCACTCATGGCCGAATTTTGATAAATAGGCCTGGAAACCCGCGGTACTGTAGACTATTTCTGGCTCACTGAGCTGGGCAAGGCGTTGAAAATAGTCCACTATGCTACGAGAGCACCACGACCTCTAAGACCAAAAGCTCGACGGCAATTGAAGCGCAGGACGCAGATCCTCACATCCCTCGTCGTCGATTTGTAATAATCAACTCGCGCATTGCGCAGTACTGTAGACTATTCTTTGCGGCACGCTGGTTCCAGCACTCCAAAAGTACAACAGGACAACCACCACCCCCTGGACCAAAAGCTCGACGGTGAGCTTGAGCAGTAATGTCAAGGCCAATATCCTACTACGTTGATTGGTAATAATCAACTTGCGCATCGCGTAGTACTGCGGACTATTCTTTGCCAATATGCTTGGCGCTCCGCCTCCATCAGACTTCAAGAATAGTCGATAGTACTACGACACAACCACCACCTGCTGAACCAAAAGCTCGACGGTGAGCTTGAGCAGAGATACAGGCGCACATTTCTATCGCGGCAGATTTTTGTATTTTTATCTGTGTGCGTTGTAGTACTGTCGACTATTTTTGGAGGCGCTTGGCGCTCCACCTCCATCAGACTTCAAGAATAGTCGATAGTACTACGACACAACCACCACATTTGAAGCCAGAAGCTCGACGGTGAGCTTGAGCAGAGATATAGGCGCACATTTCTATCGCGGCAGAATTTTGTATTTTTATCTGTGTGCGTTGTAGTACTGTCGACTATTCTTTGCCAATATGCTTGCAGCTTGGCGCTCCGCCTCCATCAGACTTCAAGAATAGTCGATAGTACTACGACACAACCACCACATTTGAAGCCAGAAGCTCGACGGTGAGCTCGAGCAAAGATACAGGCGCACATTTCTATCGCGGCAGATTTTTGTATTTTTATCTGTGTGCGTTGTAGTACTATCGACTATTTTTGGAGGCGCTTGGCGCTCCATCAGACTTCAAGAATAGTCGATAGTACTACGACACAACCACCACATTTGAAGCCAGAAGCTCGACGGTGAGCT
>KZ107845.1:191555-202646 GCA_002116315.1 Epicoccum nigrum | reverse complement strand
AGAATAGTCGATAGTACTACGACACAACCACCACCTGCTGAACCAAAAGCTCGACGGTGAGCTCGAGCAGAGATACAGGCGCACATTTCTATCGCGGCAGATTTTTGTATTTTTATCTGTGTGCGTTGTAGTACTGTCGACTATTTTTGCGCACTCCAGAATACTTGAAGCTGAGCGCCAACGCCAAGCCGCATAAGAAGAAATAGTAGCTGCGAAATCTGCGCAACATCCGAGAGCACACCTCAAAGTGCAAATTAATTGGGGCATGCCTGCGCTCAGTTCGACATTCAGTGTGCGCATTGCTGTTGCTATCAAGAGGTCGGTTCACTGGTGTTCGGTCGCGCGCCTCCAACAGTGTCGGCCCCGTCGGCCGCCGAGCCCGCCCAACGTTCGATTGCAGCGCTGGCGCCGCCCGCCCCACGAAGCCAGACCTGCCCGATCGACGACCTGACAGCCAGCATGCCGCGCATCCTTGATGGATCCACAGCCCGCCATGCAAAATGAGTTTTGCTGCGCCGTCATCTGGCATGAGACGAAGTCGGAGGAGCGCAGGGCTAAGGTGGAACCGAGTGCTGCCTTTCCAGACCTCCCTCAAACAGTTCTGTCCCTCGTACAGGACGCAGTCAAAGGATTACCGAAGCAACGATTACTGAAGCAACGATTAGACCGATGCAAGACTATCATGGCGGAAAAGAACAGCAGCACATACGTCAGCAGAATAATATGCATTGGAAGGTTCATATATCAGGCTTTGAAGTGCTGGATGGCGCAGGTGTGCGAGACGGTCGCTCCATGCCCGATCTGAAGAGCGCTCCCATGCCCACGTCCATCTTACGAACCCAAAGTCTCCAGCGCGACAAAAAGGACATCATGCCGTGCATCGAGGTCAGGAGCCACTGGATTGATGCCATGCAGCCTCAGAGCTTCTGTCGTCGTCTCGCAACATCTCAACACTCTAGACCTGATCCTATACCGAGTAAGTCGCGGAGGTGCCACGCCGGGGACAAAACCGTTCTTGACAAGTAGCGAGGCCAGCCATGCGCTGAAGTCGATGAATCGCTTTTCCAAGTCTCGCAACACACATGCAGAGTCTCCAAATATTCAGCGTGCGAAACTTTCTGTTGACCGAGACCTCTTGCCGATTGAGACCTCCAGCCCGCGAGACCTTTTGCCAGCCAAACGATTTCCTCGACGATTGCTTGACTAGTATGCTTGGGTGCGAGTGTGTCCGACTGCAATCTAAAGAAATGGCTACTCGGCGGGCAAGGCGATCGCATACACTTTCATCCGGCCGCATTGACAGGCGCTCTCACTCCAGTGCCCTTCTCCTACTCGACTGTCACGTCGACGTCTTCATCGAGCCGACATGCCCTACTCCAAGCCAGCCACTCGCCGTGATTCGAAGCCGGTGTCGCACGTTGTACCAGTCATACTGGATTCTGGCTTGGCGTGTTATATCGTATAGAAGACCCTTGGTCTCTGCATAATTGAGGAGTCATACACCTGGTTTCGCAACTCGCCAGGCAGGCGTTCTTGCAGATGGACAGCAAGTGCTGGCGCCCATCTTTGGATGGCTCTGTCTTGGATGGCTCTGTCTCTGACGTACAACGCAACGCAAACTGCTACAACAGCGCTTGCTATAGCGATGATGGTAGGCACGCTCTGGTCCATGGCGGTATGAATGTGGTTTAAGACAAGTGAATCTCATTTCACGGAAAGTAGCCATCACGAGGCTCACACCGACGTCGAAGCTCGTGTACTCAATTCTCGAGTATATGCATACCATTGGCAACTGCTACCCCAGGACCGATCGGCGGTGTCACCGTCGGTCAAAAATTCGCATACCCTCTACCCTTCATCATTCAGGAAAAATCAATGTCGATACTGAGATCGCCATACACAATCTCGTGCATTCGCCTCACGCTTCGATCAGTCTTGGCTCGTCGGTTGTTTGCGCGACGATCGAGGTGGCGCTGGTGCTCGAATTCATAGGCTTTCTTTTGTCAGTTGGGTACTTGATGTCCACTCGTTTTACTTACCTTCGTAAACCAAATCCCACACTCCGGCGTCATAGCGGATCATGTCAACGGATCTGTCTGGACAGGACAGCTGGGTGCGCAAAGTCCACCACTCGAAATCCTGGCTATAGCGGCCAAGGTTCGGTGCAAGTCGCTTTCGCAGAGTGTAGACCTCTTCCAGCCACGATCTGAAGCTCGGTGGGGTTTGCGGAAACGTGACCGTGGTGTGCATCTTGTAACGTTGCATGATGGACAAGATGCGAACTATCACGAAAATCATGGACATAACCATGCAGTTGTCAGGACCTCGCTGGTAGAACCCTGGGAGTCTATCGGTCTTGACACTATCTGAGAGACCTTCGGAGACGCTTAGGCGTCGATCCTGTATAATCGTCAAATGGCGAATGCAGCCGATTCGCGTGCCAGTTGCAGAATCCACCCACCCTGCACCGAAAGACTTCACAAAGTCGCCAAGGACTCCCGCTGTGTATCCCGTTTCGATGGCGGTCGAGTAGACAAACTGTTGGTTGTTCTTGTAGGCGTGATTGACGAACAGCCAGAATGTTCTGTGCGTCCTCGCCTTTTCCGCGATTCCGCGTACGAATCTGCGAATTGGACATAGATTCCGGAGCTTGCAATTATTGCAGTCGCAACTATCGAGGACGTGGCCGTGCTTCTTCTTGTGGTCACACATGGGTATGTCTTGAATGCAATGCCCGCGTGACGAATCAGATAACAACTCTTGTGCTTCCCGTGCGAAGGTTTCTGCAACCTTATACGCGCAGTCGTTGTTTGTCCTCAAGAACAACTCAGAGATCAAGTCTGGACCTGTCAGTATATCGAGGGCGAATGCAAACCCATTAATTACCGGCAGGCAATGCGGCAGCTACCGATGCCATCATTTGCGGGTTGTTGAAGATAACGTTGGCCATGATGTAGGAGTTGTCACGGCCCAATTCCAGAGAAGTGAGTGATTTCAAGACTCCGAAAGTGCTGCCTGTATGGCAAATACACTATCAACAGTGAGAGAGCCACCGAGGTGAGTGACGCAGCAAACGCGCTCTCTCACCGCAAACGCGCTCACTGCCACTCGCAAATCTTACTGCATCTCTTTCTGTGACAAGCATTTCAGAATAGGCTGAGGTGATCGATAAGCGTGCGAACAAACGCTCACGAGATCGATGTATTGATCAGTGCCTTACTAAAGGCTTGTAACGACTGTGCTATATACAAAGGAGATATGTGGGTCATGTGATGTGCTCTAAGCGAGCATCTAACGGGTCTTTTGTGAGCTTGAGGCCGTGTTTGAGCAGCTCCACAATATGTGGGGCCCAGCGCGCATCTCAGGAGTGCGATCCCTGATTGCGTACAACTAGCTCGTGTCTGATAGTGCCTTGGCAGTCCCAAGTTACACTTGAGGTGCTCGGTTCTGCGACACACCCCCCAGGCGATTTGAACTTATTGAAGCGCCTGCTGAGGTCGTCTCTCCCTCTAGACAATCTGAGCATCTTGTTTATAATTTGGGAGAGCCATATATCTCCGCAAAGGGCGCTCTGTTGTTGCCGGGCAGTCGCCTTATTCTGAGCTGTCTGTGGGAATGTAGCGTGCTCGAGTTACTTTGAGCTCGCCAGCGTCGCTTTATAGCATAGGCACCCTGAGGTTCAATGTTCTTTATAGGTGAAACCTATGGCCAGCTCGAGGGTGACGTTGACACGCTCGAGGGTCACCATGACAGGCTCGAGGGTCACTATGACAGGCTCGAGGGTGGTCCTGACAGGCTCGAGGGTGGTCCTGACGGGCTCCAGGGTAGTCATGACCAGCTCGAGGGTGGCCATGATCGCGCTGAGTGTAGTGATGAACGGCAATCATCTAGGCCTCGACGTCGGGACTTTGAGCTCCTGGTGGCTTGTGGCTATGATCAACTTTGTCCCGCCTGCGCTGTAATTGAACTTTCTGTCGTCGCGCTGCTCTGTTAAGCTTCTTAGGTGCTGCTCAGATGCTCCTGTTAATCCTATTTCCTGGGTAAGGTGCACAAGAAAGGCAATCTTTTAGTAGCGTTAAAACTCTTCGGAATGCTCTTTTTAAGCCTGTTTAGAGCTGCTCCCAGGTGCTCTTGAAAGCGTCTAGGGCTGCTCTAGGGAGCACTTGGGAGGATCTAGGGTTGCTCTAGGAGGCATTTCAGGGTCCTGCGACCGCTCTCAGATGTACTTGCATCGAGCTGCAGCACAACATCGTAAATGCTCTAAGCAGTTCTCGAGCATCTAAGAAGCTTGCTAGATGCTTAGACGCGCTAGAGGAGTATTCACTCCAGCTGCTGCGTCTTATTGGCTGTCTTTAAGCTCTATCCTATGTAGAAGTGAAAGTAAGCTGCTGTTTGTGTGGGCACGCAAACGCGTCCGTGCGCTGCTACTCTCACTTTCACCAGCTCTAGCGCAGCTCATATATATACTTTCTTCAGGTTAGTTTTGACTCTCTCTAGTCAACACCACTACTATGACTGTAAGTATATGGTTTCCAGCTCTTTTCCACTCAAACTCAACTGCCGACTGCTCTTCTTGTCTCACAACGGGTTGCCAATGCCTTTCTGGTTGTTGGCATGCTCTTTTTGAGTGGGAGCAAGCTCTGCGCTTCTTTTAGGCTTCTGCTAATCATATGTTAGAAGCTCTCTCTTGCCCAGCGCCGCGCCCGCACCGCCGCCGCCACTGCCGCCCGCCGCGACCAGCGCGCCGCTCAGCGCGTCGTTGTGCGCTCCTCCCGCTCCTCCTCCCGGCGCTCGCGTTCTCCCTCGCGCTCGCCTTTGGGCTCTCGCTCTCGCTCGCTATCGAGCTCCCGCGCTGCGACTCCTCCGCGCGCGCCCGCCCCCGAGCTCGAGCCCGAGCCCGAGTCTGAGCCAGAGCCAGAGCCAGAGCCAGAGCCAGAGCCTGTGCCCGCGCCTGCACCTGCTCCTGCTCCTGTTTCGGCTCCTGCTCCTGTCGCTGCTGCCGCCCCCGCGCCCTTCGCCCTCACCGCCCTCGCCGCCCTCTCCCCCGAGCAGATCGAGCGTCTGCCTCTCGACGCTGTGCTCGCGCTCGGTCGAACGGCGTTGTTTGCTCCTGCGCGTGCGCCTGCCGCTGCTGCTTCTGCTTCCGCCTCTGGGAGCACCCCGCGCACCCCCCGCAGGCGCGCCCCCGCCATCAGCCAGGGCGAGCGCCGCGAGGTGCCGTGCGTGGCCTGCGCTGACGCGCTGCTCGCCAGCAGCCGCGCCAACCAGTGCTACGGCACTGTGGGCGGCACTGGCCGCAGCCAGCGCTGCTGGCGCTGCGTCAAGGGTCATTCTTGCGAAGAGCTGTAAGTACTTATTTGGCGAGCTTGGTGTTTTTCTGAAATGTGGGCTGACTGCTTGTTTCAGGGACCTCAGTGTGCAACCTTTCGCTGTCGCCCTTGCTGACGAGCTCCTCGCCAACGGTGGCGTTACCACCAGTGTGAGTTTTATACTCCTTCCTTTTGGCTGTAGTATATCATACTAATAGATCCTGTAGAAGGTGGGCAAGCTGCGCACTGCCCTTCGAATGGCGAAGGAGCTTGCTGTAAGCGAGTAACTTCCTCCTTGTGGTGTTCTGTTTGTTGTGGTGCTCTTGTTTGGTGTGGTGCTCTTGTCTGGTGTGGTGCTCTTGTTTGGGTTTTCTCTTGTGCTTTTTAGGTGACTGAGCTGCTCAGTTTGCTTGTCTTCTTGCTTTGTGAGCTTGCTGGCCTCCCTTGTCTATAGGGAATTGTTGCTTCTCCGGATAGATAAAATACTTGTTCTTGTTCACTATTCACCTGCTTTATTGTGAATTTTGCTCTGTGCTATCGTGTAGATTCAGGTGAGCCAAAAAGCGCTCATGAGCTTGTCTCGGTAGCGCTTTTGTGAGCCCATCTGCTGGCATTTCGCTGGTTGGGAGGTATTTGACTGTGAAACTACCTTTGGCGTGCTCTTGTTTTAACCACATGTTCTGGATGTCCACATGGCGCAGCTTGGTAGTAATCCGCTCGCTCTCTTCTACAACTAGCCGTATTGTTTGCTGGTTGTCGCAGAAAATCTCCCAAGCTGCTCCAAGGTCCAGTCTAAGCTCATGAAGGAACCGCTTTAGAGCGGCACTTTCTTTAGCGACATGTTCTAAAGCGAGCAGCTCGGCTTCTGTTGTTGATGTGGTTACAGTTGCTTGCCGAGCTGCCTTCCATATTATAGGTCCTCCAAAGAGCTGCACAATGTATCCCTGGGATGATCGGCGCGACTCTGTATTGTCTGCAAAGGACGCGTCGCCGCACATTAGCAGCTGGGCGCCCTCATGCCCGCCGTATCGTATTCCTAGGTGCTTGGTTTGGAACAGGTATGCTATAACTTGGTCAGCTGCTCGGAAGTGAGCAGCTCCAGGGTTGGTCAGGAAGTGTGACAATTGGGAAGCTGCAAAGGCGACATCAGGGCGAATCATTATTGCTGTGTACAATATTGATCCTACCCTCTCTTGATATGCTCTAATTTCGGCCTTTGTCGCTTCTCCACTGTTCTTAAGCAGCTCTTCCGCTGGTAAGGGGACCTTTGGGAAGATCCCTTGTTGACTGACTTCAAACTTTGCGGCGAGCTTATCAATGTACGCGTCATGCTCAAGTGTGATAGTCCGGGCGGCTCTGTTGCGGATTATGCGTATACCTAGGAACCACTCTGCGGCTCCCTGGTCTTGCAGGCGATATTTCTCCATCAACGAGCTTATAAGACAATCTCCAGCAGCTTGATCATCCTTATGATGAGCTAGCAGAATATCATCCACATAAAAGATCAGAACAATGCGTCTCTCAGCATCAAAGAACAGGCATGGTTCTTCCTTTGATGCAGTCAGCCCGAGCTTCGTGAGCGTGGTAGACAGCTCCTTGTACCACAGTACTGGCGAATCACGCAGGCCATACAGCGCTTGGAGTAGTAGGACAACAGTGTCCGGCTTACGGAATCCGTCCGGCAGCTCGCAGAGCACCTGTTTCTGTCCCTCACGGCTCGCGTTCAGGAACGCCCCTTCTACATCGTATTGGCGAAGCTCTAGGTCGAATTGAGCGCATACTGCCACCATGGTGCGAAAAGAGCGGGCGGCGAGCGTCGTGGCATAGGTTGACTCGATCGAATCCTTTGCCTGAAGGTCGCCGCGCACACAGATCCGAGCTTTACACTTTATGAAGTATCCGTCTTGATCCAACTTATATGTAAAGACCCATTTGAGCGGTAGGGCTCTAGGTTGGTTGCTCGTTCGAGCTACCTCTTGCCAGGTATTCTTAAGAAGAAGCGTGTTGATCTCCTTCTGGCAGGCCTGGCGAAACAGAGCACCTAAAGGGTGGTGAAGGAGGTCCTTCCATTTGGAAGGAAGTGGTGGGAGATCGTCGCGGTGCATACGCTGCTCTACTTTGGGCCCTGCCCTTTGAGTAGAGGCAGCTATTACTGCATGTATAGTGAGTAGCTCTCTTCCGCTACTCCCAAGTCTGTTCGCATGCTCGAACAGTGGTCTGAGCAGCCACAGATATTCCTGTTGCCATAACGCACCTATTAGGGAATACTGGGCTGCTTCGTCTTTGGCAAGCTCTCCGCGCTCCCTTTCTAGGATCCTGCGGCTTGTTCTTGAAGCCGGACCCCAGATCTTTCGTTGGTAGACGCGTCTGCCTGGTGGCTCAACCGCTCTGTTGTTCGTTCTCTCAGAAGTTATTAGGACGATCGGTGAGCGGGGCCTTCTTATTCTGACTGGATCTTCAATATCCTGAGTAGCTTCTGGCTTGCTCGCTTCCTTAGCGGTCGAGTGCACTTCCCGTGAGCTACCAGCTTGCTCTCTTTGAGCCTCCCTGATCATGCTGAGTTGCTCAGGCTCAGGTGTACCATCAGGGGTGAGCAGTCCCGTTCCTAATTGTCCTGCGCCTATCTCCTGCGGCTTGTCGGCCAAACTAGTCGCGCGCGCAGGCAGTGCTGCAGTAGCTCCATTGTTATTAGACTGGCCATCTATTAACGCAGGTTCTAGAGCAGCTCCACCCCCGAGCTGTTGCTCAGTGGACGAATTGAGCAACGGGTCCTGCTCGCTGAAGGGAAGCGCTATCGCTTCTACCCCTTCAACAATATCTCCAGGTTCGTGCAGGAGCTCTGCGAGTGCGCTGGCCTCTGCCACCGGGATCGCCTCAGGCTCCTTTTCGCCTGAGTAAAAGAGCTCCTCGTTAAAAGTAACGTTGCGCGTTGTAATAACCTGGTTTAGCTGGGGTACCCATATACGGTATATGTTAGAGGCTCTATAGCCTACCAGATAACCTATATGGCCCCGGGGCGTGACTTTGAAGCCCCTTTTGTTACGCCCAGCTGCGCGTTCCCTGTTTAACGGGTATGCGCGGCAGCCGTATGCGTACAGCCCGCTCCAATCGGGTCTTAGGTCTGCAGTTACACTTCTAATTAGCTCTGGTTGGTACCACCTAAAGTACTGGCGGAACCAGCTATCCAGAACCTCATTAGGACTGCGCAGCTTATTGGCGTGTGACGGGCTCATGTTATAGAGCCACGCTGCTGCCTCTACTACCTCTGGCCAGAGCTTCTGGGGCAAGTTTGCTCCGCTCGCCATTTTGATCGACTTGGTGATCAGCTCTTGGCCAGCTCGCTCTGGACCGCCGTTCGGCTCATGGGTGTAGGCGGGCTCGGCTTCAATGTCTATGCCCTCTTCAAGCGCCCAGAGCTGATACTGGCTGCTCCCATGCCATGGAAGAGTGGCGGTGTCGTTATCCTGTGTGATCTTCGCGATTCGGAGCCCGTATTGAGTTCTTACCCAGCTCGAAAAGTTCGTTATCGCGCGTAGGATCTCAGTAACGGTTTTCGCTTGTAGGTTGTAAACAAAGAGCTTCCCACTGTAATACTCTTTGATCACCATCATCCACAGCTCACCTCCCCTACCCAAGGGCATATCGAACAGGTCCCAGCCGATCCTCCAGAATGGTCGACCTGCTCTTTCGCGTTTCCTGCGTGAGATCACCTGGCTCGCGTGTGTTGTGGCGCAATGTTCACACGCGTTGCGCGGGATTCCGACGATCTTCACGCCCTTCGCGTTCTTCACCAGGCTCTCAAGAGCATCTGGACCAAGATGACCTGCTCGAGCATGCCATAGTTCCGCGGAAGAGCTGCGTGGGTTTGACACATGTGACCCTTTCCTCACAACGTTGACATAGAGCGGCCTATAAACGGAGAAGGGCTTGTATTCAAGGAATGTAAGGTTAAACTTGCGCTTCAGGTTTGCCACTACAATGCTCTTGTCAAGCTCTTCAAGGTAGCCGACGCGAAGCGATGAATCCAAGCCTAGGTACCAGAGCCCCTTCTCGTTCAATCGAGCTTCTGAAATGATATTGACATGGAAGCCTTCCACGACAACCACATCTTTAAGGAGCAGGTCCTCCGTATTCTTTCCGTTCTTCCCATGCAGCACATTCTTGAACAATCGAGCTCCTCGTCCAGAGATAGGGAGCGCTTGAGTCCCTGCTTCAATCGTCTCGCTGCCATCCGAGGGTCTGAAGCTGCCTGGCACTAGTAGCTCTGCGCTATTAACTAGATGCGTGGCTGCTCCATTGTCTAGGATGGTGCTATCTGAGAGCGGGTGGGAGTCGAAGTCCATAGTGTTGTAGACTCCAAGCATCTTCCTATCAGGAACTGGCTCTATCAGTCTTGGGTCAATAAGAGCAGCCTGGATGTTGCCAGGGTACTCGACATGTCTTCCTGATTGAAAAGCCTTCGCTTTTGGAGCTCGTGATGATCGGGTGTCTGTGACCCATCCTTGGCGCTCTACAGCCTGCTTAACCTCCCTCCACTCTCTCTGACCGAGCCTCTGAAGTATGTCTGATCGGTGCTCGCTCGTCAGGGTATAAGGTGGGTCGCTCGAGCCAGTGATAGCCGACTCGAGTGCTCGGCATTCTGTAGGTTTCCAAGAATGGGTGTTTTTTCCTTTCCTACAAGGGCAGGGGTGTTTTTTAGCCTTAGAACTGCTGCCTTTTGCTTGAGGAGCTCCATTCAGAGCATCTGAACGACCGCCAAAAGTTGCAAACACTCCAGGGTTGTCTTTCCCTGCTCTTGCAGAATGTTCATACAAGAGAGCAGAGAAGACCTTGCTGACCTGATCAAGAGTGTCAGATTCAAGCTCTAGGGCGCTAGCCCGGATGATCTGTTGATGCATAGAGCGGCCCCATTCTGGTGCGATCTTGTAAGACACCGCGTCAAGGAAATCTTGTACTGCAAGCTCTCCTTCAACCTCGCTTAGGCCATGAGCTTTGCAGCGCATGTGGAGGTACTCCCATTTCCTGAACCATTCTTGTGGAGCAACTCGTCCTTGCTTAGCAGCTGCAAGGTGCTGACGGTATTCTGCTCGCACGAGATTGGTTGTGCTGCTCATAGGTGGAGCAAGCTCGTGCCTTAAGCTTTGGACGAGCGCTTGCAAAGAGCTCTTCTTGGCCAAAACGAGCCTCATCATCATAGACGAGATGATCTCTGGGGCCACCGTGGCTCCGACCCAAGTCGAGAGCGACTTGATATTGTTCTGAGCTTCCTGCCACCTGCGCCGGGTCTCCTCATATTGAGCGAGCTCTTCCTTATAGTCTGTGTCGGAGGTGGTCGACGGGAGATACGCGAGCTGTTCGGCTCTGGTCAGGTTGCTTGGAATGGTCGCGTCAGGCTTTAGCCTGGTCGGTCGGATTGGAGCGTCTGAACGGAAATTTGGAGCATCTGACTTGTCTGGATTAACGAGCTTCCAGACGCCTAGCATCTGCGCGTTCCAAACAAACTGGGTGTACCATTGCAGCCAGTCGTTCCGACCGCGCAGCTGGTACTTGCCCAATGTTAGTGGCGCGCCTCCAGTAAGCGGCGAGAGCTCCATTAAAGCTGATAGGTTGCAATTGGTAGTAGCTGTAGTGTGATCGATAGGATCCGATTGGAGCGGATAAACCTATTCCGTATGCTTTGTGGCTGAGTGCGCAGGGAGAAATACTGCTTCTCAGAAAGCCGGGCTCATAACTGTGACAAGCATTTCAGAATAGGCTGAGGTGATCGATAAGCGTGCGAACA
>KZ107845.1:142313-191545 GCA_002116315.1 Epicoccum nigrum | reverse complement strand
ACGCTCACGAGATCGATGTATTGATCAGTGCCTTACTAAAGGCTTGTAACGACTGTGCTATATACAAAGGAGATATGTGGGTCATGTGATGTGCTCTAAGCGAGCATCTAACGGGTCTTTTGTGAGCTTGAGGCCGTGTTTGAGCAGCTCCACAATATGTGGGGCCCAGCGCGCATCTCAGGAGTGCGATCCCTGATTGCGTACAACTAGCTCGTGTCTGATAGTGCCTTGGCAGTCCCAAGTTACACTTGAGGTGCTCGGTTCTGCGACACTTTCTCATCGTCCTCAATTCTTCAACGTCCTCAACTCTTTCATTCTTCGAATCATGAATGCCGAAACATCCAAGCACGATGCAGATGAACTCTCGATGTTCTTCAATGAGGTTGCTGGTATCTGCAACATCGGCAACAGCTCGGTCGCCGGCGCGCGCGAGCACATATTGAGTGTCTTGCGTGATGGCATGGGGGCACGGCGAGTCTGCAACGAGGATGATATTCCAGGCGCAGAAACGGCCGAGAACGACATGTACAAGCGTTTGAGGAAAGGTTTCACAAAGCAGTACGAGGACAACAACAACAAGGTCGCAGGCGTTATGTTAGAGATTGTCGTAGCAGAACACGACATCAATGCCTTGTCGACGCGGATTCTCACGAATGCCAGCGAGGCAGCGGCAAGCGATGACATCGAAGAAGTGAAAAAGAAGATTCGTTCCATCATCGCAGACATCAAGGCTGACCAATCCTATTGCACGTCTAAGATCATGAACGTCATCGAGGGTTACATGGAATCTATCCAGGAGCTACCTGCATGGAGCACCATCGATGCCGTCTTGGCGGTATGTCCGAATGATAGTTCGCTCGACCCAGCGACTTTCTTGCAGGAGATATCTGATCTTTATCCACTTGTCGAACAGCAGTCAAAGCTACTGGACAGAATATTCGACACAACTACAGCAACGGAGGAAGAGAGACGGAATGCTCGATCAGCTATCGGTTGCGCAGTCGCAGCAACACGCCACAACCATCCAACCCATGATTTTGATGGTGTTCTAGTCGACCCTAGTGAGAACGACTACAAGCGATGGATGTCAGAATCGAAAAACACCCGGGCGTCAACTTGAGTAAGCCCTCTCGGTCGATACCCGATGGTCATCAGGCAGCACGCCAAGCTGCCACGAAAGACACGGCGTCTGAGACGCCGCATGACTCCGTTTCAAGTATACTGACGGTCGAGTCAGAGAACAATACTCTCTCCGCCTGAATGTCATGTAAGAGAGATCTCACTTGAGCCTCGAGTACACACTGAAGTTTGGTCATCTAGCAATACGTCTTCTCACCGGAACAGTGAATTGGCGGGATATTGGGCATCCTGACTGGGTCTACGAGACAGACTAGTCTAGAGCATTCAATCTGAGTTATATAAAAATCTGAATCTGCTGCTATGTGCTATCGCTCTGCGTAACTGTAATCTGCTTTGCTTATGCTCGAACGCCACCCATAGCAACAATTCTTACATACGTGCCCGAACCGTATATACAAACCCGAGGCGTATTAATGCCCGAAACGAACAGACGCGCCCGAGTCGTACAGACGTGCCACAATCGTACAACCATGCCCGAGTCGCCTGGATGCGCGACAGATCTTAATAATGCCGTGAACGTTATTTTTCGGCAGGTCAATATTTTATGCCCAGATTATCCTGCGGCCGAGAAATGCCTTCGGTACATGCACAATTGTGATATCAGATCATAGTCGGCAGTGGACTGGTATACAAGTGGTTTTGTGCACTGGTTAATGCTAATACCATTTTTTTTTAATTACTATCTCGCTGCATAAGAGTCGCCGAAGCATGTCGTTCAAAAACCCATGCAAAACTCAATCAGTCATCCTGTGATGAGTATCCCAGTGCCGATTGGCGTCCTGAATAATCTGTCGGTCACCGACGGTTATTTTGGTCGGCGTCCCGGGTCCGACAGGCGAGGGCCTTCAGGTTGATTCTTTAGTCCGTGCTCGTTTCACAGCGGGCATGTTTGATGGGAAGTCGTCAGTGTGGAAGTCCTGTTTTGTGCGCTTCTGTCCACTTGACTTCGTTTTGGGAACGTGGAAGTCGTGAGCAACGCAATTCCTACGAAGATGCCGTGAGGTTCCACAGAAGGGACACGTCTTCACACCAAACGGGATTATAGATGTCTTCCTGTCGTGATTGACTCCTGGTGAATAGCATGACCAAGCAGGGCCGTGACTTCCGTCTACGGTATGGAGCTGTTGCTCGTCCCATTCGAATGAGGCCTTATCCGGCAGGCTTTGCCACCACTCTAAAGTCCTCGATCTAGTTCTTGACGGTGTTGCCCAGCGAAGGATGGGTAGGAACTCCAGATTGGTGTACCACTCCAAACCGGGCGAGATTCGATCGATGCGGCTTAAGGCTCTAGCGCCACTACTCCAGTCCGTATGTGTGGCCGGTTTCTTGGATTTTGGGTCCAGTGGCGATGTGAACGTTGGCGACCCTGTCGGCATGTTTGCACGTCCGGATTGCAGGAATGGTCTGAGCTTTCCGATATCAGTGCACTGTCCATACTTCCGGTCGTAGGCCGTTTGGTCAGGGCCTGTATAGCCATTTTCGCTGTTGTATGGCCATTCTTCATGATCGAGTGTGGGGTCTTCCACCACGCCACCTTTCCTGATGAACTGGTAACCGGCAGCCACGAGGGCATCGTGCACCGGACCATCATTGACCCCTTGCTCTGGGCCATCACTGACCTCTTGCTTGATAGGGTTAATGTTGGGGACATCATCTGGAATGAATATGGCCGGTGTGGTGAGGTCAGGATACTAGAGTAAGTTGGTCAGCAAGTACGGCAAACAGGGATAAGACCATACCTGAGGAGGAAACGGTCCTGGGTTATCATTTGGTCCGCTCACGTCGTCATTTTCGAACACAAGAGGAGGTTCTTGGTGTGTGGACTGTGAGCTGCGCGCAGGATTATTGTCCGAGCTGATCGTGTTGGCAACGATCTCTGGCTCGACGTGCGTCTGCTCATCGCCAGTGGACCTCAAAGATGGAGGCCGTATATTCCAGGGTGGCATAGCAAATGCCTCTGGAGGGATCGGATTGTTCTTGATCAAACGCGGCGGTGGACAGCATGTAGGGGCCGTACGCCACACGCCGTCGACAATATCGAAGTCGCTGTCCATGCTGAGTTTGAGGAGAGTGCGTGCGGTGAATGACTGCTCGACGAGGTTAGAAGCGTGGCTTGGAGAAGATAGAGGTCTGCCTGCTCGACGATGTGGGTAAAAGAGAGCGGTGAAGGCGTCGGTGCTTGACGACGTGGGGGTCAAGAGAGTGCCCAAACGTGGAATGTGAGAGAAAATATAGCTGCAGGTGAAAGTATCTACGAAGGTACCTGCGCGTAGCTGCACTCACTGCCTCTGATCTGTCTCTCACTGCCTCTGATCTGTCTCTCACCGCCTCTGATCTGTCTCTCACCGCACTAGCGCTTCACAAGCAACTACCAACCTCCATTCTTTCATCATGCTCGAGCAAACGTCCCCCACAGTGTCACTACACAACCGTCACGATGACAGTTCCGCGATCAAAGTACGACAGTTTGAAGACGTTGCTTGCCAACTTCGTCGATGCAAGCGGTTTCTCCGAGAATCACGACAAAAGTTTTGGGGCGAGTCGCAAGGCGCTCATCGCCGATGGAGTAGGCTTCTTTACACAGCAAAAGGCCAAGGCCGACGCCTACGATGGCATCGTCGCTAGTCTGGATGCAGCCAACGACGTCGAGTAAAACATGCAACACTTACTGGGCGTCTTGAATGCATTCAAAGACATCGTCAACGATCTCGAGACAGAAAAGACCGACCCCGAAGGCATCAAGGAAGAGATTCGTTCCATCAAGAATGTCGCAAACCAAGCATTGGATACGAGTGCGAAAAGCTTCCTGCAAGTTGCCGACGCTACTATCAGATTCCACGTCTCTCGCCAGGCTCTGTGGACGAAACTGGCGGGAAGGCTTACGCAAGTCGAGAACGCCCTCCAGATAGCGCACAAGCATGCAGACCAAGAAGACCTCAAAGAACAGTTTGATGTCGAAATGAAGCATGTCGGAGAACTCAAAGGACTACTCTCTATCGAAGACGATTACAACAATTTCAAGGGCCTCGATCACTGCAAGCATCCCGACACGACGGGTGACCTGTTCGCCGTCGCTGAATATACGAGCCGCGACAATCGCATCAATCTGGAGCAAGCAGAGGAGCTTGTCCTGACTCGATATGATCATGTGCAGAAGATGCGAGACATCCTGAACCGCCAGGAGATGGCAGAGGAAAAGAAGACTGAGCTGGGCAAACGAGTTCTCGACGTCTTCATAGGTCACCTGAAGCGCGACGCAGATTTCGATCCGGAGACCGACAAGATAAACTGGGAGACTTAATAACAGTTTCGGCATCGACAGCGTGTCACCAACGCATGTTGGTGAAGATCGGTATCTTGCCTGGGTTCGGTGGCATATATCGATGGCCTTTTGTTTTCAAGCTCGTTCAGTGACGTGTCGGCAGCGCGTCTGAACGACGGTATGCCTAATCAGGCTAAGGGATGCGTTTCTCGGTATGGTCAAATGGTCTTTGTGCTTCCAGCCTTAGGAGGGAGTCCTTCTAGTTTTTGCTAGGCGTACCCCCCATAGCAGCCACAACAATATGAACTCCGATTAAATTTATCGTTCTAGATCATGGAACAACTCGCATGGACTGACCCTTTAGGTACGGCCGAAGATTCACGATTGCAAGAGAGAGATGGGAACTTTTCATGTATTGCATACGCCCGAAACCCGACACCAATCCAAACCCCAACGCCTAGGAACCAATGTGCTTTGAGTGCACGCTAGACACTTGCGTGCAGTTTCCGTAAGATCGTGTTCTCCCACTCAGAAAATGAGGAGGTCACCATACCTCTAGTTGCTGTTCATCCCCAGCGCCCGTTCCTTGCCAATATCAACACTACAAATGATATTAATTAACTGCGAGTAGTCCGACATCATGTTGAGTTCTCGGGCTTGCAATGTTGGTGCTCAAGAACACCACGCTTCTTGCAAGGGCTTTGATCATGGCGGGCTTACTATGGGCTTGGTTCAAATGATGTAGATTAATCTGGGCAGTTGCTAAAATATTTTCACATGCCTTCGGATGCCTTCGGTCAGAGGCCTCAGATTCAGTTCATCGGCAGGAGACATTCAGCTATGAGCAAATCCAAACCAGATATCTCACGCTCGTCCCGTGTTTGTCAGGCTGCAGGTGCAAACCAGTGGCCGATCGGCAAACGCAGTGGTGCATACGAGGACCAAGAATTGATGGATTTCATTGAACATGTTTCGATGACCAACTTCGTGGACTAGCATGACCGGAAACCATGGTATCATTAGAAATGCGTCATTTCATATAATCTACTATCTAGCGCAGCAAGATACAGATCATGATGGGAAGTAGCTTGCCGAAACGCGTACGTAGGTTCGCAACCACCGTGCCTGTCGGCAAATCGAAACACTTATGCAAATGTAACCCTCATGTCTCGTCGGCAGCCCGTCGGCAAACCAGAGCATGCAGAGGTCAGGCCTGCTCAGTTCTTTCCCTGACGAAACATGGTCTATTAGAGGGAGCCCGAAACGCGCGGAGGAAAACCGACGTGCCATAAGAAAAAACATCAAGAGACGGCTGCGATCTCCATCATACTCAAGTGAACCCGCTCACGACATCATTGTTCGGGCTGTTGTAGGACGCGTAGGCCAGGATCAAGGAAAGCTTGAAAACATCCATTTCGATCTGCATGAGAAATACTAAACAAGGGATACTCTGAGGCCATGAGCAGCTACCTGAGATGTGCCCACCTGTCAGACTGTCCAGCCTAAAGTCGGCTCGGTTTGCGCTACTCGTATTCCTGCTCAAGCAGCTCAATCACTAAGTCTCTGATGCGAACCTGTTCGGGGTCGGTGACGCTGGCAGCCAAGGCAGCTGAATACATATGTTGGAAATATGCAGAATGACGGAATGGATTGCTCCTCGAGGATTCTCTAGGGTGGCCAAGTTCGGGCGATGACTGTTGATGGAGCAGCGGACTGGAAGGCGTGAAATGCGAGTCAGACTCTGACTTCACCACTTGAGTCTGAGATGGTTCATAGTCTGCTCTGTTTTGATACTGAATGGGTGCGTGAAAAGGCTCCCGTTGGGATGCAGATTGGTGGGTACTCGGTCTGAATGTGTCGCTGCTGGACGTGTATCTATCACGGCGACCCTCGCTATCGGCAAGCAGTTGACTGGTATGAAAGGGAGGTGAAGATGGATAATGAACCGTTTCCGGGATGGCCAACGCTCCAATGGGTGATGTGACCAGTTCTTGTTTTGGCAAGTAGTTTGTTGGATCTGTATCTGTGACCTAATCAGTTGTGTTACGCGGCAAAGGTGGTAAGCTGACCTGGTACAAGCACCGTAGAGGCGTGAAGCTGCTGATACTGGCTCCTTGCACGCTCGATACGCGGCCAGAGTTGCTCCCAATCGTGTGCGATATCAGGGAACGCATGCGCTAAGAAGTACCTCGTAGGGAGGTTAGGGATAGATACTGGCTCACTCCGCATCCCCCTCTCCCACGCGTCAACTTCATTCCTGATACGGTTCACAATCAGAAGAGCTCCTGGGAGTGCCAGCTCTTTGGCTGCTGCTTTTGCTTGTTAGTGCTTGTACAAAGCGAGCGGTAATGTGACACTTACATGGGGCTCGCAACTCCTGCTTCTGCGACAAATTGTTACCGTGGGTTGCATTCTCCACGAGGGGGGTTCGCGCATGCTCGATTTCGCGAGCTACTGACTGTCAGTGTCGGCCAGAAGATGCAGGGTCATGGGAACTCACTGCCCTGGGCTACGGTCGTGTCCGGCTCGGGTGGATCTTTTGCAGCACGGTCAACGTTGCATTGCATGAGAAAGAACTACTAACCTAGCAACAATCCGGGAGGGAACTGCGATGGTGCGGGTGTTTCCAGCGACGCCGACACCGGTGGTGATGTATCTAGTGGCGGCAAGGCGGAGAAGGTGAGTGTAGAAGCTGTAGAGCGTGCCATATTGACCACAGAGCAGTTCTCGCGGTTGTGACAAGTCAGTGTGTGAAGACGCGGGTGGGGTTGCTGAATGGTAATGGAAGTCACGATCGAAGCACCAAGCAACGTGACTTCAAACAAACTGCCTGATGGCGAGACGGTAACAACATTGAATTTTGTTTGCCAACTCAAGAGATTTCTACGATGGAGGACCAACGCGAGCGAGTGGACCTGCAATCCTTTCGGCGCTCCTCGCTGGGAGAGACCGCAATTGCAGTCACCGACGGCCTTGCACCATTGGAGGCAACAGCACCGCTCTCGAATGGAAGACGTAGTCGAAAAGCTGTCACTTTGAGCTCTCATGGCCCAGCCGACGAGACACTGTCGCTGCAAGCTCCTTCACAAGGTCTGTTTATTCAGTTTGCACAGCAGAATATCATGGAAGCACAGCCGTCCACCATGGAAGCACAGCCGTCCACCATGGAAGCACAGCCGCGGAAGCGACGAAAGATCCAAGCCCGAACCAAGCGACTCGTCCATGGACCCCTAACGAATGTAATTTCTCGAATTGAGCCGCCCCAGTCGCTTTCAGAGCTTGCGAAACATCTGCCAGATGTCGCCAACGAACTTCAATCACGACTCGACAAACTCGATCTTGTCGAGCGTCGAAAAAAACGATCCGATACGTATCGGCAGGCGTTGAACAACGAAGTAAAGTCCCACAAGAACGACATCGCAGCGATACAAGGGGACATTGTCCGTCTTCAAGAGAACCACGAAGACGAATTCTTGAAACAAATGCAGGATGCTGTTTCAACACCCCTGCCGTCTCCGACTCGGCCGGCATCGTCGCCGCCGCCAACTCCGAGATCCCCTCGAACTCGTAACAGGCACGATGCGGACATTCTCCGAATGAAAAATCATCTGGCCCTACCCCAGTGGACTTCCAGGGAGCTTGTCGATACCGAAATAGCCCGACTGGTAGAAGCCAAGAATGCAACACGGGTCCACGTTCAATCGTCCCCGACCCAGAGCCCAGATAAGCGACAGCGAACGGAAGATGGTTTCGGAAGTACTGGCGCTGATACAGTGGAGTCGCACCCCAATCGCAAGAGGCGAAGATACGTGAAGGAGCAGAGCACTCCTTCTATTCTCGTGGAAACGGGAGATGCTGTAAGCTCCCCGGAAAGAAATTCAATTGCCCTTCGTAGCAAAGCAACTCCGAAATCGATGGATGAAGCGATCGCCCAAAATCGCTTCGGAAAAGTAAAGAAAGGGCCTACCAAGCGTTCCGCCAGCATCCCCGAGCTGGATTGTTTCCTTTTCATGCCTGATGCAGGTGATCTTAAGCCAATCTCAGACCTCCCTCAAACAGTTGCGTCTCTCATACAGGACGCAGTCGAAGAATTAACAAAGCAACGACTAAACCGATGCAAGACTATCATGGCAGAAAAGAACAGCAACACATACGTCAACAAAGAAATATGCATTGGAAGATTCATGTATCAGCGTTCAAGGGGGGATACATGTCCTTCCACCGTTGCATGTCCAAGTTGCACAATGATAGATGGACGCCCCTGTGTTCGTCTTGAAACCCATCCAACAGACAAAAGGACAATCTTGGTGTTATATGCTAGACCGGCGGACTCTCGAGGTGAGGCTACCTGGAAAGACTGGCAATTCTGGCTTGGCAGTCGGGCATGATATCTGCTTTCGGTCACGCCGGTAAAGCTGGCACGATACCAACGCTTCGATGCGCATCTATTGACTCGGTGACGGGCGTCGCAAATCCGGACATATTTGGAGGGTCATGTTGTTAGTTTGGGTATATATCAGAATGTTTCTGCTTCGAAAGGAGTCTTGTTATCTACGAGAAGTATTGAATGTATACAAATATATCAGGACAACATTCAAAGGCTCAAAGGCCCCTGCCATTCTAACCGTCGGCCAATGTGCTGCCCCTCGGCGTGCGGTCTGGCGATTAGCTTCTTGGAGAACCGGGACGAAGCATGATTGGTCAAATTGACCCCGATCCCGATAGCGATACCCTGTACCGGTGATATATCATATGATTGCAATATGCATTGAAGCTCTTTCGAAAGTTTGATGGCCGAAATTTGCAACTTTGCCAGAACGCTCTGCAGCCGTCAATATCTTGTGCCTTAAGCAATCTGCATGAAGGTCTTCATTTCAAATGGCAATCATCTGCATTTGGATCACAAGTTCAACTTTCACGCTGTCGACCGTATATCGATCCTCCTGTCGACCGCCCCTCTGCCTCTCACCAGTCGGTCTCAGTTGCAATGAACTCTAGCCCTCTACCCATCCTGCTGGTCCTACTGTTGGTGTCATCATCGCTTAGTGGACTAACGAAGTTCTATTTCGGCGCTGTAGCAACCTTGCAAGGTACATATTGCTGCATCTTAGCTTGGTGTTTATCGGAAAGCTTCTTGTTCTGTCGGACGACCAGGACGCAAAGTTCATTTATTGGTATCGGCCTACGAAATATAAGATTTTGTCTGGGAAAATCAGAAGTCATCTGGGAAAACTTCCGCCACGTTATTTCAACTGGAAAAAAAAAAAAAAAAAAAAAAAGAGAAAGCATAGATGAAGCCGTCGTGTTGTCCTAACGAGATAGCAAATCACTGTTCGTCGCAGAGGATGTGAACGCCAAAACGACTGAATCGGTCGAAATCGATAATTCAGAGAGTGGATGAAATCGTGTTGACAGTTCAGAGTAACCTCAAGATTTCCGAACTCAATTGTGGCCACCAACATCGTTTCTGCTACGACCCACTACGCCAATTTTCCCGTGCATGATAACTCCTATGTGCCTCCTTTCCCCTTCCAATTAGTTTCGGCCGCCAGTGATCGATTCGGGGATCATATCACTCGGAAAAGGCAAAGTTTTATCTTCCCAGTTCAGCTTGAAGTCGTGTGGCCGACAGTTGCCGGAGTATCGGCCATTTTTGCATTCGCAAGTTTTGTTGGCCCAAGGCATGATGAACGATCTGCCTCCATGCCTGGCTGCTAGACTGTAATGTGTCCAGGCAGGACCAACGCTCGATTTTGTCGCGAGATCCTCCTTATCGGATGCCTTGAAAAAGACAGCCTCCTTCGGTAAAGACTGCCACGATTCGAGTGTGCGAGACCTTGTCCTTGATGGTGTATCCCATCTCAGTATCGGCTTTCCCGCTGGGTTCAACATCCACGTCATGTTGGGCTCTGCGCGGTTGACGAGGTAAAGTGCCGTCTCTCCAGTTGACCAGTCGGTGTTTCCCTTACACTTGCTCAGGTTTTTTCCATTGGCATCTTTCGTGATGGATCCTGTATTTGGGATCTTCGGTAATGCATCTGGTGTGGCTGTTTTCCAGTTCGGCAGGGACTTGCCGCTGTCTAAGAAGTTCGTCAAGACAGTCGGCCCAACCCTCAAGTCGTACGGGCTGGGTTCCGGTCCAGGATTTGGATCGTGGTTGAAAGGGAAATGGCTTTTCAGGTCATCTTCTACGAGACTTGCCGCTCCACCACGCACGTACCAGTCTGTAACGTTGTCCAGTACTTGCTCCAGCCATCCAAATAGCGCCCAATCATCATTTGAAGACGGGTCAACAACGGGCTGGCCATGGAGGTGTGGGCGTAGTCTCGGTTCGAATTTTTGCGCCAATCCCATCAGTTTCGTCATATTCTTCTTTTCCGCTGTAAGCCTGTGTTCTGTCTCCAACTTCTGTTTCTTGGCCGCTCGGGCGTCTTCTTCCGCGCTTCGGGTTCCTTCCTCCGCCTCGCGCAGTCTCTTCTTCAGCTCTGTGATGGTGTTCTTCAACTGCTTGGGTGAATGGCTGGCACTTGCTGCCTTTTCGGCAGTGTTATCGTTGGCGGTGACGGTGGTGTCTTGGCTCGTACCGCCACTCTCATCTTGCGAAGTTTGCTTCGGCTCTAGCTCGTTCGGTCGAAAGCTGTCGTTAACTGCCTGTCCTTCAATGTCATCGTCGGCCGTCTTCTGGATCATGCCGCCGCTCTGGTCTGCGCAGGCGGCAAGACTCTGCGAAACCTCGTCGGTCTCTTGACTGTGCTTGTCTGCAAGCTGGGCTTCCAACTTGACGCAATGGGCTTCCAACTTGACGCAATGGGCCTCGAGGTTCTTGCGTCCTTCTATCTCGCAGTCGAGGTCTCGGTGTAAAAGAGCATTCTTCGACGCAGTTCTTACCCACTCAGGGTTGTAGCGTGGGTCGGACCTGGGCGTTGGAGGGTTGGTCTGAATTAATCGACGTGGAATCCACCCACGGGCGACACCGTGAACCACTGGTACCCCAAAAATAAACCTGACCCCATATTGGGGGTCTTTGCCAGCAGTTACGGCGGAGAGGACCATCGTCGGCGATCGCTGGAGACTGAGACGGTACTGCGTCTGTTCTTTCCAGGCTTGTTGGTGTTTTGTGTCAAGTGCAGGGTTGAACGAAGATATTCTTGTGGTTGCTGTTGTTGCGGGCAATCTTAAGATAGGTAAAAGTGCGTGAAGCAGGCATCGAAGTCTCCGTCTCTCACCTATCGCCTTTCTACTTCAGGCCTCACACACCAAACCCACCTCGCACGGCACTCAACGCAGCTTTTGCAGTATGTCAGGTAATAGCAGCACAGACCACAGTGGTCGCGACGCAATCTAGTATGTTTACACCAGCGTACTCACCATGCTGGAGGAACTCGAAAGTCTCGGCATCCAGATCGCCAAGCTTAATGCGATCAAACTCACTGCAAGTGAGATAACTCAGCGCCACCTTAGCATGGTCATCAGTGATCTCATAACCTTGGGCGAGGGAACTCGCCTGAAGCTCGGATTGGACGTCGCAGGGTCGGAACTCGACGCATCAAGTATGAAGATGTGCGAATCGCGCGTTGCGACCGCGCTCAGTACCAGTAATGGGGTAACATCGATAGTAACCACGGAGGGCCGGAGAGATTTGGCCGACAAAGGTTCAGTAGAGCGCAAAGATCTCACATTCGACAGTGTGAGCCGCTACCGACATGTGTTGATGGTGCTCGATCCTGTCTCGCACCGAGAACGTGTCTACATGCCAGAGGAGGCGTGCTAGTCCAGGATAGTCAACAGAGGTGAAGATCAGGGCCTGTATGACCGAATTGCACCGCAACATTATCGAATGTCCTCGTGGAGCGGAGGACCTCACCCTGCTTGCCGTGGTAGAACCCCACTCCGCGATCGTCGAGGTGTACAATATACACGCGGTCTTCGCGGTCTTGCCGGCCTACGTAGCCCACAGGAAGCGCGTCCACCTCTGCGAAGGAGCCATTGTTGCGGACTATGAGCTTGTTCTCGAACGCCAAGTCAGGGTTGTGGCGCATTGCGCTTCTGTGTGGCAATCCTATGAGCGCGAGCGCCTCGATCTCCGGCCAAGTGTAGCAGGGCATCGTAGGTACTTGGCGTGGGTGATTTGGTGGGTGTGGAGTGGGTTTGTGGTAGGTGTTAGGCTAGACTTGTTTACCCCACGGCACCCCGGGAGTTTCTAGGCTTCCATTCCTCACTCTGCTACTACAGCAACCCGACATTCGGACTCCACATCTGCTCTGCGCCCTTCCGATCTTCGTGGTGAGCTGAGGGCGACGTCCTTCGGCCGTGCCATTGTTTGCTACCCACTCCACCCGGCCTCTCTCTTTGCGACACCGACCATGGCACCCCAAGAAAAGACAAAAAACCTCTTCACCACGAGGCACCTTTCCCGCAATCGAATGGATGTCTCAGCTGCCTGGTTATATTTGGATGCCCCGTCTGAATCTCGCCTTCGTGCACGACGGCAGCACAAGCAAGCCCTCCAAAAGAAAGTACAGACCCAACAGCTCGAGTCATCCTTGCGCTCTGGAGATATAGCAGCGTACGACACATCTGTCATGGAAATGCTTCTTGACTCTGAAATACGGAACGCGGAGCTACAGCAAACAGCCAGAGATCGTCTCGAGTCCCAGCAGGATCTTCAGCAGCGACTAGAGCAACTGGAACGAATTCAGCCGAGCCTTCAGCTTGAGATCAAGAAATCCAAACGCAGCGTCGCCAGAATCAGCCGCAAGAACGCCAGACTCAAGCGCATAATCGGAAAACTCGTACGCAAGTATTCGATTGAGAATCAAGACTACCAGGATACACTGCTCCGCTTTGAAGATGGGCATCGGGACATGGAGGCGTCATACACGAATGAGATCACAAGACTGCACGTCCAACTCAAAGACATGAAAGAGGTTCACCGTTCTCTTAACTCTGATCTGGAGACTGAATATGCGGCGTTTGAGCGCATTAGGCACCAGAAAGAGGAAGATGATCAGGAATACGTCGACGAAGTTGAGAACCACAAGAAGACGAGAGCGGAGGTCGTTAACCTTCAGAGCCACGTCCAAAGCCTTAAGGCCGCCAACAAAATCTACACAAAGAACAGCAGACGCATCGCCGACCTCGAAGTTAACCGTGAGAGCCTTCGGCAACAGATTTTCTCGGCTCAGAAAGACTTACATCAGTCTGAACGCTCGGAGCTGGCCCTTGAAGCAGAGCTTCGTGAGCTTCGGCGTCATCTCAAGCAGAAAACCGACGCGCATGATGACCTTGGTAAAGTCCTCGAGCAGAGAGATCGAGTCGAATCCGAGTTGCGGCGGCAACTTGAGGCTTACAGCGCCGAGCTTCACGAAGAAAGATTGACTGAAGATGACCTTCACCTGCAGCTTGTCATTCAGGAAGAAGCTTTCGATGCCATGAACGCTGACCTGGAGCAACGAGAGAAGGATGTGATGAAATTTGAGGAACAGCTTGCCGAAAAGCACGAGGCTTGCAAGAACCTCGAAACCGACGTTGAACAGAGACGATTCGCTGAAAATGACCTTCAACTGCAGCTTGTCGATCAGAAAGAAGCTTTCGATACCCTTAACGCTGAACACGAGCAACGAGAAATAGAACTTGGGGAACAGCTTGCCGACAAGGACAAAGCTTGCAAGAACCTCAAACACGACTTTGAACAAGAAAGGCTGGACGCAACCGAGCTGCAGTATCAGCTTGCCGCTTCGCGCGAGGCTTGTGTCACGCTCAAAGCCGAAGTTGACGAAGGAGGGCTGATTGTAAACGAGCTTGAAGACGAGTATGCCGACTTATACGAATTCTTTACTTTTGTAAGCGAGGACCTCGAGCGAGAGAAGGATGCTTTGGATGACGTTGAACAAGAGATTGTTGAGAAAAACCGCGTTTACGCCCTTCTAAAAAAAGAGCTAGAGGGGGAAAGATTAGCGGTAGGCCAGTTTAAAGACAAGATCGATCATCTCGTCAATGAACTTGATAAAGAGAAGGAATGTGCGGTCAACAAGCGTCAGGCCTACGACGCCGACCTTCAGCAAAAGAAGCAGTACATATCCGACCTTGAGGGGCTTCGGGGCAAGAACGAAGATCTCAGCCGCGAACTTGAACAACAAAAGCGAATTGCCGGCGACGTTGGCCAGAAACTGGCGACCAAGACGTCCGATCATCAGCATCTCAAAGACACTCTGGAGCAAGAGCAGAAAAGGTTCGGCCGCGAACTTCAACAAAAAGAGCAGTCTGTAAGTGACATTAGCCAGGAACTGGTGACCAAGACTTCCAGTCACCAGGATCTCGAACGCACCCTGGATCAAGAGCGGCGAACGTCAACGAAGCAACTGCGTGACGAGGTCGACAAGGCCGAGATCCTTACATGCAATCTGGGACTTGCTAGAACAGGCGAGTTCATTATGCAGAATCTGCTGTTGCGCTCTCAGTGCGCACTATCTCGTCGAAGGAAGCTCCATGAATCAGTCTACAGCGGACTTCAGGGACGGATTTCTCGATACCAGCACGACCTTGATGCGCGTGTCGAAGAGAGCAATTCGCTCAAAGCTACCAATTCACGCATTATTCGCAGTCTGAGCAGACATGAGAGAGAACAAAGCACGTTAAAGGAATCCATAGAAGAACTTCGCGCCAAGAATCTTGTTTTGGAGGAAAGTCACGCCAATTGCGACACAGTTGCAGTGGCGCTTCATTCTAAGCTCGATGACGTCTTGTCAGAATCTGCGAAGAAGACCGAAGAATGGGAGGTACAAGACAGAGGGTACAAAGCCAAGATCCAAGCGATTGTTGATTCACGCTGCAACATCCTGACTTTCATCTACCAGCACTTTAACGTTCGCTCGCCCAATTTCACTCGCGATGTGGAGTTTGGCCCAGAAGATCTCCGTGCTGCTACAGACAATCACATTTTCTTGCTACAAGCTACGGCCAAACATAGGAACAGTGTCGTTGACAAAGAAGCGCAACGTCGCGTCGACGACCTACAAGATCACATCGATGAGCAAACGGCAATTGTCAAGCTACTGAACGAAGCAAAGGCGGCTCTTGAGCAGAAGTTGGAGAATACCATTCAGCAGCACGACATTCGAGAAACTGCACACATACAGAATAAGCACTATCGAGAGAAGGCTAGTGCTCAACTTATTGCTGCGAATCAGGATTTGAGGACGAAGCTTACGGAGGCTTACCACGATCAGGAGATGCGTACTGGTCGGATCAGAGAACTTGAAAGCCAGATTCGTCAGACCGAAGCCGAAATTGAGGACTTTAAGGCTTTCAAATCCACTGCAAATGACGTGGTCGACGAGTTGAGCCGCAGGCTCCAGGTGGCGACCGACGGATTCGATTCCTTGAAGGCGCGTATTATGGAGCCCTAGTCCTGGGTGCCGCTCGTATCAGCGTACACATGACAGGGTGCATTTGTTTATGTCCGAGAAGGGTGAACTCGCGTATCGATATAACTAGCTATAGGAAATCGTTCTGATTGCATTCTGGGACGTTCCACAAGCCATGTGATCAATATTGAGTGATATAGATGAACGCCCGCTCGCACCTTCCGTCTGGCGGCATATCGATCCTCCTGTCTTCCTGCTGATCATGTGCCCCAACCACCGTACCAGCCCCACGCTCGCCAATAAGACCATGATCGATGACACGCTCGGGTTTTGCCGGTGGTCTCGTATAGTGATCTAACCATACATCAGCGCAGTTCGTGAAGCTTGAATTAACAGCACTACCAACTATTGAAATTGAAGTGATGCAAGGAATTAAAGAATCATTACGTGTGCCATGTCGTCAGTATCAGGTCGAACTGATGAAGTCGAATGACCACAGGTCATCCCTGATTTCGAACAAATCCGTGCCGACAAGGGTGTGAGCAAGCTTTACAAACTTGTCATGTAGGATGTCGCGAAAGCGCCAATGCTCCGGTCGAAGTTTTTCGGCGTGCACATGGCATGGGAGACCTCGAACCTCAACATGGACGATCAGCCGACCAGCCCTGACTGACAGCGCCTCTAGATTGCTCAAATCAACGTATGACTCGTTGTACGTGACATATCGATGGTACTTGACCAACACACATGTTGAAAGCACTGGTACGGTCTTGACAGGGAGGGATGCGAGAAGCTTGGTCTGCTCTGTCGTTGGGGCCGACGGGCGAATTACGAGGTTTTGGCCGGAACGAGGCATTTGCATTGCCGATACACCCAGCAGGTTTACTGCTATAGCTGGATTGAGGTCCCCGCCTATCATAGTACTGATGATGGTCTCAGCTTGACCAGCAGCCCCAGGAAGACGGATCGCCCAGGTGGATTTCAACTTCAGGACTGAGATAGCCTCCTGGTGCAGATGCTTGTTGAGGCGAATCCAGGTCACAGGCCCTGTCTCGGATAGACGGCGTGCGTCGATGTTTTTGTATATCAGGATGGCCGAGGGAGCTGTAGTGTTTGCGGATCTGCCTTCGGTGAATCTTATCATTGGGGTTGCCGGCCACACATATTCGAATATCCTCGCTCGGATTTCGGCAGGTAGCACCATCAGTGAGGGTTTTTGCTCGTTGGCAGGCACAGTATCAGTAGGAGCCGCCTCGCTGATAGCAGTCGGACGCATAGCCCACGGATATCGTTCCCATGGTAGCCCCAACGGAGCTAACTGGACGAGATCAGGCATGTCTCTGTGCGATTGTCGCTGGTTGGGTACAGTTGATGGGTATGCGAATAGCAGGATGAATATGACGATCGCTGTGGAGGAGAGTTGTCAGTGATAGCGTGATGGAAGAGCGAAAGTACGTGAAGGTGAGAGAGTACCCAGGTGAGAGAGTACCCAGGTGAGAGAGTGCGAGGGTAAGAGACTCTTTGGATTTGCACGTGCTTCGGTAAGTGACTCGCAGTCGGCCGTCAGGCCACTCGATCCTTCGTGCGACAAAGATGATACCATCCATGAACCTCTGAGCGTTTGTGAAAATCGTTCTTTCCGTTTGTGGGCGTGTCGTCACGCCATCTCGCTTCAGTCCCACACGGCGTGAACTCCAGACCGTCTGTTCACCTACAACTACGTCAAGTCACGACTACAGAAACGACGATGCAAAAAAAGAGTCGGAACACGCGCGAAGACACATCAGACGCCACCTACAGATGCAGAGACAGCAGCGCAGTCCCTTCCTTGTCGGATTTGTCTATCGACTCGGAAGAAATCAAGGAGCTCACAAGCGCTGAAGCCAGCCAAGCCGGAATCACCCTACCGTTGCATGCCTCGCTTCTCAACATTGCAAGAGAGAGGGTTGAGTGTCCTGGCTGGGATTACGCGTTATTGTTGGAGGAGCTGGGGTATTACGGGCTGATCGATACCGCTTATCAGGAATGCATGACAGCTCAACAGCTACATCCTTTCAAGCAACATAACGCGTTCTGCCACTTATACGAATGGAAGGAAAAGGGAACTTCGATCCTTGCAGACATACCACTTGCTGTCTTGCAAGCCCTAGTCGACGGCTCGTTACCTCGCAAAGTCAATGATCCTTCACCAGAGGATATGGACGTATTCTACCACTTTGACAGGAAGAACCTCGAACAGTACTACAAGAAGAGCGATGTAGATGTCAGCTACTGGATAACTCGGCAACACGACAATGGAAACTTTGTACCAGTCATATACGCAAGAATCTTGCACGACGCGAAAGGAAGATCTCCGACCCCAGCTCAACTTCTTCAGGTGGCAGATTATCTGCACAATTATGTTTCGGGGAATCCATTACATGACAGTATTTGTGCGGAAATCGACAACCAGATCAAGCCTGGTACTTCATCAGAGGCCGATATACGCAACGGTCGACACAAGTTCCTCAAGGGCAAACCTGACAGAGCACAAGTCATTGTTACATTTGCTACTGCTCTACAAACAGTGTTGAGAGACGTTGATCGCAATGTACACAATCAGCCATGGAACCGAAATCTCAAATATATTGGCTATACCGACAATGCTTCCGCACGATCAAGCCAGCATGACTACCAAACCAGCAGCTGGCTAATGGATCTTTTCACCCACGTCTGCAGGCTTCTCTTTGAGGAGAAAAACAAACCAGTGTTCCAATTCCAGTCGTACACTCTGGCGTATCTTATTAGTTTTAGTGAATGCGAACTTGCTGAAGAGCTGCTATGCCGCATTGGTGGTGGCTACTATTACGGCGGCCTTGGCTTCAATTTGCAAAACGCAGGTTTGAGCGTGCAGTCCAGCAAGCTCACGTCAAACCACTTCTTAGAAGCAGTGTGTCAATGGAGAGCCCTGGCCGAATCTCGTTACTCAAACAAAGAATGGGAACGCCAGGGGTGGAGCGATTATAACACCTTTGACGCAAAATACCAGCAAATATGCGAAGAGAAAGACAGCCGTGTCGAAGTTGAGGCCCTAGAGAAAGAGATTGAGGCTCTAGAGGCTGAGAGCGACGAACTTGAACGAAACAGGACGCCGATTACTGACCTTTACGGTGCGGTTGAGTCAAACCTTGAGATACTGGATCGGCTGGAGAGTTTGCCAAACTACCGAGATGCGCTGTTTGTAGAGCGCATCCGAAAAAGAATCGTCGACAAGGCAAAGATTGATACCCAACAAAAGCACTGGAACGAAGATCTCTGTGGCCACAACATCACATCGGTACATGTGTAAATCGTTACTCGGCGGCTTCCGCAGTGCACAATTCTGGGACGCAGCACTGCCCGACAACAGATCCTTCCCCGCTTCACGGTACCAGGAAACGCCACATGCACATTTCTTCTGCCATGGCAAGAACCATACTTCTCGATCTCAGCATCGGCACGCATGTAATACATTCTATTTCCCCTCGCACGCGAAGTCAGTTTACGTTATATAGCTAGAGGTAGCGACATAGCTATGTATGGTATCATTCGTATCGGCCCGCGAGCCAACGTTACTAATTGCAGCAGTCGAGGGTAGATATGCTAATTAGAAGTGGATACCCAAGGCGTCGGCGGGACCCTTAGCATCTATTAGAACCACATACTCACAGTATAGACACGAAGCCCGCTGCGTCTATCGGTGCTACTAGCAAGCTTGAAGTCGGTTCTTCCACAGCTAGAGCTGGTCCTGTTGCTTTGCTGACGATCTGCCGATTATCGACATGGTTAGCCCACACACCCTCACCATCGACTCGAGCCCGCCGCAGAAGTCTACAGCAGCGGAAAAGGGCAGTTGTAGGACTGTTTATGACGACCCGAGTTCCTGGCGAGGTACTTCACAACATATGCAGGCAGACTTTCAACGTCATGCATTCGGCCACCATCGACGGCAACACCGCCGACTTCAGATTGGAGTACATCCCCGCCAAGGTCAGACCATACGCGCCCTGCAGATCAAGGTGTTCATCAGGGTGAATGACTGGAAGTTTCTTGCCTGGAACAAATGGCATGGCTAATGAAGTCGTCATTTGTGCGGTCGGTCCTTCCTCATCTGTGTCGTCACGCGTGTCGCACTAAATCCGACCTACCCTCACGCTTCTTCTTGTCCCCGCATTAACACACACCGAAAAAATAAAATTCGCTAGTCATGTCACAGGCCATTACATCTTCCTCCTCGTAGCCGGTGTGTCCGCCCCCGGCTGACCCGCTCTCATCTGAGCCCGACGTGATGGCATATCCGGACATGACTGTGCCTGCATCTATCAGCTCTATGATCGCCCCGAGTATGTCATCCATGTCACCTATATGTCTAACCGTAACAAAAAGCAGCAGATTCGTCTGACCATGACAGCGTTGAGGGCGGCAATGCCACCACCGCCGAGCCCGTTCGTGTGAATGACGACGGTATCGCCAATCCCATTCGTGAAGAAGACAACGAGACTGGTTGCTCCACTTCAGAGTCCTCTACTGGTCGTACCACTACCGTTGACTCTGGTCTCCAGCATCTTCCTGCACAACCTAAGATTGGGCGGGAGCCAGGACAGGGCAAACTTCGTGCTGCCTTACAAGACAACAGCTCAGAGCGATTCATTAGTCCTGAAGCTGATCTGCCCGGACCCAAGCGAGCGAGACTCGAGCATCGTTCGATTGTCCCAGTCGTAACTAGGGCCCAGTATAAATACGGTATTCGAATGGCGTGCCTCACGGCAAACCCCACCGACATCGTGCAGACGACAATCCAAGCTTCAGTTCTGCAAGCATTGCAGCACAATGAATAGCGCCATTATTGAGGACATGGGCCACGGTCACCCTCATCTGTTCGAGCAGGATACCGGCGGTTACCCCCATCGATACGAATCTCACTCTTTAAGGTTTCAGTATAATAAACTCCAGAGCCCCACACAGTGTCGTTCACCATGGTCGTGGTTCGGTCACATCAACTCGGGTTATCATTCGGTCACATCCACTTGGATTATGGGTCGGTCAAGTCCTTCAATAACAACGATATTCCTGTATGCCCTACTCAGAAGTATATAGTACACGAACAATGCCATGCTAAAGGTCTCGATTCTCGTTCTCTGTTTCCCGGTGCCTTGGCTCATTCATGACAGACATTTCGTTGCTTGATGGATAACTAGACGCTGACAGCAAATTGAATGTTGGAAGATGAGCGGTGAGCTGGGGCAGATCGGCTGAAGCTTAGTTCGACCGTGAGAGAGAATTTCGTATGAACGTGGCTACCTTTACCTCTACCTCCACCTACGTCATCTTGGCTCAAGTCACTTGCAACCGAGTCCGGAGCCTCTCCTTCGTGCCTACACCTCCACTGACACGTCACCGCCACGTTATCCAGTGCATCGCGCTACTAAACTTCTTCTTCAGCTTGCGCTTACGAATCTCCGCCTTGCTCGCCCCTGCGATACACCTTGTGCAGGCTTTGCTTTCCCTTCAAACTGCTACTTCCTTTACATCGCGCTCAGTGCCTGCGCTACAATCGCGGTACGTTGCAGCTCACATGTACAAGATCTATCGCTGACATCTGTCTCAAGGCGCGTGACATCCAAATGGCTTTTACAAGTGGCGCAAAGCAGACGGCGCCTTTGATTGCATAACAACTCTTGTAAAGCCTTCCCTCACGCACACTCAAGCTTCTGATCAACAAACACCGTCTACTTCTGTCGTCCAAAGCGCTCCTACTACCACCCCGCCAGCCTCCAACAACTACATCGACATCCAGATCCTCACAGCGTTGCAGCAGAACGACCGCAACTTGCTGCGAGCAGTTACATACCACGAGCAGGGGGTGGGAATTGTCAAATACCTCGAGGAGTACGAGCCAGGCTTCAAGGCAGAGGTTCGCTACAAGCTAGTCGGCCGTCGCCCCGTTGTCGGATTTCGCTTAGGTGATGGCGCACCGTACTTATAGTGCGTCTCGGACGGTACTTCTGCTAACATCGGCTTGAGCATTGGTGTTAAAGTGCCGCGGATGAATAAAGACATCTTTGGTCTCTCGCCTGTATCGATTAAGTCATTCAACGATGGTATTGTCGAGACCCTCGACTTCGAGACGGCAAAGGAGATCCTCCTGCACCTCAAGGAACACCAACCTCACTTTCGCAACTGGAGCGGTTCTCACAACCTCTACATTCCCATCTCAGGTGCAGACGGAAAGTACGGCAAGTGGAAGCGAGCCAACTGTGCATACCTCGGGGTCGTAGAGCTTCCCGAGCCGGCAACCATCCTTGCAATCCGCACGACCCAGTGTTCGTCTACTCACAAAAAGCGTCGCTGCCAGGAGAGGGTGCAGCTCAAGGGGTCTGAGTTGCCGATTTGTGGGACACATCTTGAGGTCGCACGGTCTGCAGAGCGTTTCGCCATGTGATGTTGCATAACGCAGTCAAGCCATTGCGACGGTCGAACCATCTGCTTTTCGGATCGAATCACTGCAGTGGACGAGCGAAATTTCTTGCGTCTTGCTTCTGGTCTGATTTTCGGTCAGTAGATAACTCAAACGGTGGATCTTATACTATGTTTGGTATCGTAAAAGACGCTCCAGAAATATGAATATTACCCAAACTTCAGAGCGCAACTCGCCTGTGCAATTTACCTACAGATACATGAAATACAGCGACTTCAATGGCACCACCCCTCACAAGGAACAGGATAATAATCAGTTCGTGGAGTTCAGCACGAGCTCGAGCGCTGCGCAACATCCAACGATCTACGTAAGCCTTCGCTGTACACGACGATCTGTAGAAGTGGTCGTCATACGTCGTACTGGGGTGGCATGGTTTGCATGGATTGGACCGGGCGGGGTGTGGCTAGGTCCGAGGGATGCGGTCGTACCTGATTCTTTCAGGTTGCAGCATCATCGGTCATTCGTGAAGTCATGCTCTCGAATGTATCGCTAGATTTGAGTATCTCAACGCGAAACGAACCCCAGGCGTTCGGGTGCGTAACTCGTCACGAAGATGAACTGGGTCCATTATATCAGGCCATGCTGCTTCACGAGCTTATAGTCACAGTGATCAGAACGTGTACAACAGAATTCATGATATGATTCCCTACATCTCACGTGGAGCTCACGCTTGTCTCTGGCTGAATGCTCAAAGGACTTGCTGTCGATGCCGGGGGTAGAACAAGCCGTCTGCTCCACGATGGTTAGACATGGTAGTTGCAGCGGCCTCGCTCTTGGTTGGCCTGGTCCCTGCCGATGCCCAAGACGTGTTAGAATGTAGTTGCTAGACTTGCCGTTAGAGGGTCCAGCATTGGAATTGGGGTGTACATGGACGAGCGATTGGTTGCTGCAGTTCCGTCTCGGATCCACTTACAAAAGTTGCGGGTGTGTCAAATGACATGAGTGGACTCATGCGTGTACGAAAATGATCTGGATATGCTTCAGAGAGGTGTCGATACTGGACCTGTACTCCATTGCTGTTGATGGGTTTGAACCGCGTCTGGATCTGTAGAGTGTAAAGAAAACGGTTTGCTGACGGCCGGAGTGTAGCAGAGTGCTGATCAATATCGTTAGCACAAAAGGCGCTCTCGCCGTCGCGCTGGCTTTGAATTGAAGTGAGAGAGCAAGGCTGGTGTTCAACTTTTAACTTGAGGTGTGAGAGCAACGCTTCCTGCGTCGCCCTCGCCGCTCTGAGGTAGAATCAGCGCGTCAGAAATTGTGCTCCTTCGCTGCACTGAGCGCTATATATACTATAACTGATCCATCGGATCTCGTTCGCAATAACCTTCGGAGGTCCAATGTGAGACGTTGATCTCCTCTCAGCCATCCAAACAGCTATTTTTTCCTTTCCAGATGCGAATGCTATACCGCCTTCGTCTTTGCCACCATTAATTGGTCTGAGTGGCTACGGATTGGTGATGGCTACGTGAGAGATGCGCTAGTCCCGGATGGTAAAACTTACTCCGAAGGGAAGAGCTCCTGCCCTTAACAACCACCCCGCATCAACGCAACACTCAGCGCTGCAAGTGGCGTCACGATCTACTCTACCGCCACCGCTCGACGCTTCCCTTTGGGTCAAAGCATCATTGAACCTTGGGTGCGCACTCACTTCTCCGCGCCAGACACATCTAACCAGAGAGACCTCTAGGTACACTATGTCTGAAGACCTAGTGGAGATCAGTCAAGCTCAATTCGAGCACAGTCAAGCTCAATTCAAGCACAATCAACCCGTAATGAAACCCAAAGACCGACCTACTGAAATCACCAAAATGGAGTTTGAAGCGAGCTTCATACCGCGCCCACTAAAGCGTCTGCGTATGAGCCACGATGTCGTTCCAGCGAGTGACACCCAAGGGTAGGTCACTGCGTTTCCGGGCTTACAGTAACACAGCTAACAGCAATTCCAGCGACCAACCACAGTCTAAATTCTTCACGCTACCCCCCGAGGTTCGCAACCGCATCTACCACTTCATCACTCCGACAGTTCACGTGGACGTAGTGGAAGTCATGCTTCAAAACTGCTGCTCGACTTGTGGCTACAAAGGTCGGCCTAAGATGATTGACAAACTCAAGTTCTCCCTCTGCACCCACGACACCGAACCAAAGGACTACGGCACCAAAGCCATGTCAATGCGAGCGACAGGAGACTACAGTGGCTCCCCGCCTACTTCCTTCGGTCAACACTTTTGTTGTTCAAATGATCAGTGTCTTTTCGCCGCTTGCCAAATCGCTGTCTGTCGACAATGGCGTCAAGAATTTGAAGCTTACTTCTGGACGCACACAACATGGGCCATCAATCTGCCAGCACTGAAGACCTTGTCGGACAAAACTCCTCGTTTATTCAGCCGCATGCGGGCAGTCGAGTTGCGCAGTAACCCGAATGATACGACCCTGAGGCAGTTTGCCGGTCCCTATATCTACCGCTTCGGCGACATCCAGGCAGTCACTCTTGTGCTGTGTCTCAAGTCAGAAGTTGCGTCACTAGAAAACGAGAACCACGAGTGGTTGACTCGACTCAGACATCGACTCGTCCTCAACGCTTTCAGACAGCACATTCGTTGGGGTATGGA
Source organism: Epicoccum nigrum (assembly GCA_002116315.1). NCBI lineage: Eukaryota > Fungi > Ascomycota > Dothideomycetes > Pleosporales > Didymellaceae > Epicoccum > Epicoccum nigrum. The sequence goes on along the minus strand of KZ107845.1, from coordinate 166,672 downwards.
AAAGTTTACTGCAGTTGTCGTCAACGGCGTGCAGAGTTCCGAGGAACTTCAATGGGCGGCAAACGAGGTCAAAGCTTTCGTTATGGAGCTGCTCGTCTAACAGCGACTTTTTCCTAGAGCGGCTCTGTCTGAGAGTGACTTCGAAGAGCGGCTTCGTGCGAGAACACTGATATATTCCCACGATGCCTACACCTTGCATAAATTTAGCATCCATCATTCAGGTCCGGCGTGGTAGCTTGAGGAAACGATGTTTGGTAAAACGTACATCTAAGCTGCAGTCTTCTCTATTCTTTTCTTTCATTTTTTTCTTCTTTTTCCTTTCCGGGCAAGTTTACAATCTCTACATGGTTTCCACGGTGGATGCCCGAAAAGGAAAGTCGGGAGACCGAATCTCCAAATCAATTACTTATCATCTCCTGCTTTTTCAGAGTCAGTATTTAGTGCGAATCAAGCCAGTGTTCAATTTGTCAATCCAAACAAACTCCATCCCGATGCACGCCCCTGCAGTCGTCGGCTGGTGGAGTTCCATCCCGACTTCCTGCATTGTATAAAGCAACATCAGTTCGTCACAGTGAATCTATTCGATAAACCTTCTATACGTGTAAGAAGGTGCCGATACTCATTTAGTTGTCGTGTTTGTGTTGTCAGGCGTGCTCTCATTAGGGAGTGGCGAAAGATACTTCGGCGCCTCCGCTGATCACGTATTCTGAATACCCTGCCAAATCGAGCTTCAATACCCACATCGCAACAAACAAGCTGCGGTGACGACTGATTTCGTGCTCGGTCAGCCGATTCAAACTTGTCACCTCCATTGATCTGACCATCAACATCAGCCCCAGATGGAGTGTGACTCCAGAACCTGCGAACACCGCATCGACACCGCATCGACACCACATCGACACCACATCGACACCGGCATCGACACCGCATCGACACCGCATCGACACCGCATCGACACCGCATCGACACCACATCGACACCGGCATCGACACCGCATCGACACCGCATCGACACCGCATCGACACCGCATCGACACCACATCGACACCACATCGACACCGGCATCGTCCGGCATGTTCATGGGATTAACCGCAGCTTCCAATCTGCGTCAATCTTTACGTCGTCCAGTACCTCCACGGCATGAACCCTCTCATCATTACTCACGGCGAAGAGGGCTGTGTCGAAAACCATTCTGAGAGTTCGCCCGTTTCGATTTGGGTATGAAGATGGGTACAAAGCGGAGTGCACAACTTACACATCCACATCCGTCAACGACAGGTCCATCATGACCATATGCAGTGTTCTGAGAAGCGCGTGCGAGAACCGGTACATCGTGAAGATATCTACCTGAAAGAGTCTCTTTGAACTTGATCCTTGTAAAGCGTGAACCGGTGACAACTCTCGAGCATCTCCACCATTTCTGCGCCGCTTGGTCTTCTCCTGTACGTGACGTCGCGTCTAAGCTTCCGGGATTTGAGACGGCCAATCATATACCTCACGTATGTCCAGGAACGTCCAGATGTTAGGCTTAGTCACTTCTCCGGCGGAGTTTTCTCTTTCTCCAGCTGGAGAAGAAGGGCACAGCAACGTGAAGGCTTTAGCCATCTGGTCATTGAAGTGTATATGCCTAGACGTCTCCTTGTTTACTTCACCATAAAGACGTCGTTCAATGTCGGTTGCGTGCGTTCGACATTGGATTACCAATCTGAAGTCGGCCTGGAAGCTTGCTGGTAGTCGGACGTTGTTCTTGTGTGTCGAGAGTCGTGAAAGACTTGTCGCGGTGTAGCCAAACAATGGGTCAGTGTAAAGGTCTTCGTCCTGCTGTGGCAAGATAAGAAGCCTATCAGCGCGACCCTTTATTTCAGGTATATCTTCACTTTGAAGAACGAAATTTAGCTCTACAGTATAGCTCTTTATTCTGGGATGTACAAGCTCATCTGCCGTGCACGTTCGTATGTCAAGACCTGCCTTTCCTTGCACCCATTAATTACAGACGAAAACCTTTGAACTTGCAGCTATCTATCCTTCGCCTATGGAGGCCGCATTTGTATATGAGTACAACGTGAACATGTTGCTAGATCCCATTTATCGTCGCTATCGCTCTATGGGCACAAATTTATCATCTTGCATGTAGTCTCTGACGTTAAGCATCGGTGAATGCAGTACCTGCATTTGAGCTTATACTGGCAAGTTTTTGCTATATTAATGTGCAAGACGTCACATCTCAATGGCTGGTTGTTCTCTCACCTGAGCTTGCGCTGCTTGGCGCCCCGATCGCCTTCACCCCAGACCACAAACAACAAACCACTTCACTCACGCTCTCCATACCACACACTCATCAAAACACTCTACAGACCTACAATCCACACCGCGCGCCCTCTACATTCTGCCGCAACCTCAAACATGGCAGGCCAGGACGAGTACATCGAGCGACTTGTTACGCGGCTTCGCGACGCAGGCGTGCGTGTTCAAACTGACTGGAATGCGTGTATGATCACTAACGTATCCAGGTATCGGATGCAGATGATGTCATCGCATTCATTCGTGACAGCGATGAGTTCAAGGGTGTTGAGAAGGTCGCCGAGGACTTCAGTCAGTGGATCGAGGACCTGTATCTCTCGACATTGCTCAACGCGATGGATGGAGATCTGGAGCGGCTGAAAGTTTTCGTGACATTCATCAAGTGTCTCAAGTCGGCTCTGCTACGACACATGATGTCTCAAGACATGACACCTGTGGACGCACCTCTGGACGAAGCCGCACCGGAGACCCAGAACTGGAGCTCTGATCATGGAAAGCGAGCTCTACAGCCGGAGCCGGAGCCCCAAGACTCGAAGAGACTCAAGACTGCACGAGAGCCTGAACAAACGCAGTGGCCTCTCGAAGACAAAGGAAAGCAGTGCTCCTTCAACGAAATCGCCACGGATAAAGATTCGGATACAGCGTCGCTTTCGAGTGCCGATAGGGACGGAGATATTGGAGAGTTCTCAGATTCAGACACTTCGTCTGTGAAAGAATCAGTTCACAACGTTCACGAATCTGAGCTGGGTCCGTCCGACTCTAACCCGCCGGTCGCCAACTACATTCTACCTCATAGTCCTGAGCCACCGGCCTTATCGCCGCAACGTCATGAGGTATCTGGTCGGTCAATTGAGACATCGTCGGCCGCCCCTCAGCCACCTTCTGCCCTGCTATCCGCCTCTCGCAACCCGCCGGTCGCCGACAACACTCCGCCTCGCAGCTCTCAGCCACCTGATGTTTCAAACGATGCATCCGGTCGGTCGGTGGAGACATCACCCGCCGCTCCACGGCCATTCTCCCGTGAGGCATCGGGGAACAACGGTTACACTGCCTTCTTATCTAGGCTCAAGGGTCACCGTCGTCGATAAGGCGCTCTCGAACCCAGTTTCGCGTCTCAGACGCCAGAAGGAATGTGCATGTCGCCGGTCCAGTGAAGGCAGTACTTGCAAGGCTAACCAATCGGACAGTATCTGTCGCGAGGCAAGGTGGCCGTGTCTTTCAGACGCTTCGGTATGCAGGGACAGCTTTCGATAATAGCAATCACGGACATAGGACAATAAAACGATTAAATTTCTATGCAGCTCGTTTGTGAAGAAAAGGTTTGGTACCCGGCTAATTAGACCTCACAGTCGCAAAGATCGTTGTGAAGTATGCTCGCGGTCCACAAAGGTCTTGCCGAATTGGCAGATTGAACAAATCAAGGTTTGCCGAACATGGATACATATTTTTCTTTTAATGACCAGGCGCTATCAGGGTAGAAGCTCAAACCAAATACCATATATTCATCGTATAATGTGATGTCAGAAGACTTTCCGAGATGGATTTTGAATGTTTGGACGAGATCCGGAAAAAAAGAAGCCAACAAATATCGGCCGGGATTCTACATGTAGAACATTTAAAAGCGAACTCGGAGAGCATGCACCAGATACGTTCGTACTCAGGCTGTGCAATATTGATGCAAAGGGCAATCGCATGATCCTATCCATTTTTGCAGGAAAAGGATAAGGCTTGAGCGGACCGACTGCAGGCGCTCATTGCTTCTGGCCGGGATATGATTTTCGAAAGTCCAGAGCTAATTTTGAGAATCAAAACATGGCAGTCTTGAAATTATCTGGTATTTTGATATGAATCCAGCAGAACATGTGAACTATTGGCAGAACACGGGAGCTCGTAAAGATATGTCCACAGAACATGCGGAAACGTCGTGAGTATTCTGATTTCTGAATAGAGCATTTCAGATCCAGCACCTCTGGTAGAACATAGACGTATCTCGAGGTCATTTCGAACACTTCTGCAGGTTTTTAGGACATATTTGACTGTTCTGGGAAAAGTCCTTTGCAATTTTCGGGCAGAAGCAGGACAGAGCATGTTTTCTTTAAGTACTCGCTGCCTGATGTTGTTTGAACAGAAAAATGGCTCTGACGGGCTGAGATTTGAAGCCAGAGAGAAAGAAGCAGAACGTTACGGGTTTGGAGTGACTTTTGGACCAAAAACATCAGGAGGTGTCGTGGCGATGTTGAGACACAAAGCTTCTGCAGATATAGAACATTTGGGTAGAATGTATCTAGAAGATGTAAGAGTATTTGAAGTTTTGAAGGGCTCTATGTGGGGACTCTGGGGACATTTTGATATCCTAGTGTTTTGAGGCAGAGGCAGAACAGAGGACATCGACCTAAGATATAGTAGATTTTAGTGCTTAGTCCAAACTCCATTGTAGTACTCTATCAAAACTTCGATCCATGTAAGCAATGACGCTCTTTTTTTCTTTTGAAACATGTGGTTTGGGTGTTGAGAAGGACCGGAACACAGCCATGTGCACTGCAGTAACGCTCTTTTGAGAGACATCGGCAGAACAGTTGGAGTTTCCAGATGAGGCCAGAGAAAGAGAGAAGAAGAACGTGAAGTTTGACCTCTCGTGTTTTGAACAGAACAAATCTGAGTATATTTAAGCATAGTCTGGTATTTAGAGGACTCTATGCAACTCAGCTCAGTAATGTTGATTTTTGGCATTCCAGTTCATTTGAGAAAGAGACAGAACAGAGGACATGGAAGTTTTCCTCACTTGCTTTAAGACTCAGCCTATTGGACGAGAATTTGTGGTTTTGAAAATCGAAGCTCTGGTTCCCCATAGCAGCATCGTTCTCCATTTTAAGCAGAAACAGCACAGAACAGAACCATTGTGTCGAGCTGATAACTTTTGAGAAGCATCATGAGTAGTGGAAGGACTTTGAGAAAGAGCCAGAGAGGAGCAGAACACAATATGTTCTTCCTTGTATTTGAGCAGAACACATCAAACATTCGCTTACAGTTTTGAGTATTAAGTGAGATTTTTTGTACAAAACACAAGAGAATATTCGAACATTTTATCGAAGAGTTGTCAGAATCCATAATGTCGTAGAGAGTTTGATTTGGTATTCTCGGCTTTTTGAGACAGAGAAAGGACAGAAGACATGAATGGGTTGATGTTCGTTTTAAGGCTCACTCCAACATCGAACCTGTTCTATTCCCTTTGAACAGAAACAAAAACGACAATGAATTGTTGCCATCTCGCTTTTCGAAAGACGTGTTTATAGACGACATATTAAAGAAAGCGCCAGAGAAAGAGAGAAAAAGAACATCAGGTTGAAGAAACTTGCATTTGAATATGTCGATCTTTTGAACAAAACAGAAGTTGAGTTTTTTTGAGCAGATTTGAAGATGAGAAGGAAGGAAGCAGACGGAGCGGGGGAAAGAGGACTTATATACGCCCTGGGGCACTCGGGTGCACGTGTTCAGCAAACGAGGCTGCCCGCGTTGCATTCACATCCGGTCATGCGACCCGGTAACAACCCCATCTACGCGAAGCGAGGAGAAGTGAAGTGATATACGAGTCCATTGTCTGAGCACCACCTCAAGCCCTAACCCCAGGAAACACAGTACACACACGCTTGCCTGCCTCTATGCTACAGCGCCCCCATACTCCAGAACCCGCCAGCAAACACCCCCGAACCGATAAACAACGCAGTTACACCTCGCTCAAACAGCCGCATACCCGCCCCTACTCCCGCTTCCCTGCACCGTCTGGAAGATCTTGCGCCCAAAGTCCTTGGCGATGTAGGGCACGTCGCGGATGGTGTCGCCGTGGGGCAGCAGGTCCCAGCCGCGGGCGCCGTAGCGGTTGTAGTTGAGCCAGGAGCCGAAGATGAGGTAGGCTGCGATGCCGAGGAAGAGGCTGCAGTATATTAGTATCTTCGTTTGATGATGATGATTCGAGGAGGAGAGCACTCACATAATGAAGAACCAGCCGAAGAAGCCCCAGTGCGAGCTGGCAGACTTCTCGGGCGGGATGTCTGCGCAGGCGTACTTTGTGCGCCATTCGAGCCGGAGGGTGCGTGCTTTGGCGTCTTTCTCGAGGTTCTCGACTTTGTAGCCGCAGAAGCGCAGGCTGGCGTCGCTGTCTTCGCAGCTGTCCCTGCTGCCCTCATCTCGTTTGCTGACGTCTTCCTTCTTCTCCTCTTTCTTGTCGTCGTCCTTCTTGTCATCGTCTTTCTTATCATCGTCCTTCTTGTCGCCCTCCTTGTCGCCAGATTTGCCGCCCTTCTCGTCGCCCTCCAACCCTGTGCGCTCCTTGTCGCAGACAAACTCGATAATTGCGCGCTGGTCCAGGCCGTTCTTCTTGTCGTCGAACGGCAGCCGTCCTCCATGCAGGATTGCCCTCAGTCCCTCCTTTCCAGAGTCCGAGTTGGACTTGGAGCTCCGTAGCAGCTCATATTTGGCGTCGATGTTCCTCCCATTGTATGTTATGTACGTGCCCGCGATATCGATGGGCGTGACCGTCGAGTTGCCCTCCTGTGACAGATCGACATTCTCGCGCATACCACAAACGCGCGCGCCGTTGTGGCACTTGGATTCCAGCGGCTTGCAAAGGTCAAGCGTGAAGTTGTATTTGTATTCCATGTCGTGCTCGACGTCCTCTTCGGTATAGTGTACGACATGCGGCCCCCCAAGCTTCCCGAAATCAAAGTGGGTGCCTTGAGTCCCCATATCCTTGCACTCAAACGAAGCCCATGCTTGCAGAGGAAGAAGCGAGGTTGCGGCAAGTAGCGAGAGCAGCGAAGTCTGTGGTCGTAAGGGAGCCATGGTGGGTGATGTGTAATGGGTATGGTAGGTGAATGTGAATACGGGGTCCACGGCTCGAGCGGAAGTCCAGAATAGGTAGTGTAGGAGGGGAGAGTGTGGAATACGCTGCGCTATACAACGAGAACGCAGAAGAAGAGAATCAAAGAATGCACGACGTTCCAGTGGCACGGGAGCAGTGTTGTCGCCTGGAGTGCTGGGCGCGCAGCCGCATAAAGTTGGCCCGAAGATGATCGTCATCGCTCTGGCACGTGCGCGCTTATGTAAGATAGAGGTCGAACATCCACCAGCCTCTGACCTTCCATGCTGACATCAAACACATCCGAATCTGCGCAGCTGTAAAGATTTCATACTGCCGTTCTCTCATTGCTGCGATCTGCTGCGAGCAGCTGCCATGATTCTTGCACGTGACATCGCGAGTCAGCCGCATGAATCCACTCGATCTCAAACACCGCAAAGCTGCAGCACTCGGGTTTAATATCACCAAGAAGGGGTCTGAATTCTGTTTTCTACTTCGCATCTGCTTGCAGCATCGGAATACGCGCGCGACTTTGGTTGGTATGAGTCAAACATGGCCCTGCACGGCGAACTGTTGCAAAACCATTTCGGTGTTGTGATAGTCCACTTCGCATATGACCTCGCTACGTCGATCGCGTTCTTATCTTGTGACATGAAGTCGACGTGAAGATTCCCAGGAGCTATGGAGTAGACCGTTCCAGGTCCCGTTCTTCAAATCATAGTAAGACATCGTTCGCAGATGAAGAAATTCCAAACGGTCCACTGCCCAATCAGCAACACAAGACCCGAGTCTGTAGTACAACCGTATCAAGCTCCCGAGGAAAGGTCTGATATAATATAATATGACTTATATCATTGAACGAGCGTAGTATAGTGTACAAACCCAACCCTCGTTTCTCTCCTACCACCACCATAACATCGGCGAATGACCTTCCAAAAAACGAAAAGAAAAAGAATGCAAAACTCCAGGAAGATGCAACGAGCGACCCCAACAACACCCCAAGTATGCAGAGAGGAAATCCAAGCGCAAGGCAAAGAAACACCTCCCATCACTTCATCACAATCGCACAACCGCCCCGAGCACCTCCTCCGCACCTAATCACACCGCTCAAACACCTCGAACGTAACACCGCAAGAAATAACACCAGAGACAAAACTCCAAACCAACCATCTACTTCCCGCTCCCCGAGCCCCGCGGGTTCGCCGGCATCGGGTACGGAAACGGCGCGTAAGGCAGCTGCGTGTAGCCTCCGCTGCCGGATCCCGACGAAGAGCCGGCTGTGGACGTGTTGCCGGAAGTGGATGAAGAGGAAGAGGCGTTGGACGACATTGTGGTTGGAGTGTGGAAGGACCCGTTGGCTTGGGTGTTCGAGGGCGCTGCAGACGCGGGTTGTTGGACGGTGGGAGCTTGAGGCTCGAGGGGGGTTGGGGCAGGTGAGTTGGGGATGTTCGGACTGCCTCGACGGATTGAATGCTGTTCGGTTGCCGTTGGTGGTGTTGGCGAACGCGGCGTTTGACACTGGTCTGTTGCGGAAGGAGACTCTGATTCTGCTTGTGAAGTCGATTGCTGTGGTGCCGAGCTCGAAGTCGCTGGGGTAGTTGTATTGCTATCGTCTTCGCGCACCATCCGCATCGTTATATACCGCAAGTCCACACTATAGCCCCCAGCGGTGACGCAGTGAAGGTCTTACTCCGTCCCAGCAAAATCTCGCTGAAATAGCAGTTCTACCACTCGCCAGGCGCAGATGACTGTTTCGACTTCCCACCCAGCAAGCCTATGATGCTATACCCGGCCCAAGCTCTATTGCTCCAGCACAAATGGTACACAACACGTTCCCGTGACTTGGGTGCCTACACCCTGGCCACTGTAGCAAAGCGGTCTAGCGGAGCATGCAGGGTCCAGATATAGAGCTGTGGCGTCCGTTTGCTATCCCAGTCGACCAGATCCGTAAGTATTGCGGTGAGTCTTCAGGACGGGGGCGGCCGGGTCGCTGGCGTCAGAAGCGTAGTTGAGCCGCACACCACGAGGTCAGCAACGTGGTGGTGAAGGATCCGGAGGAGGGCGAAAAGCGAGATGTGCGTTATTCCGTGCTGAAATCGCGGCAGCGCGGTACGTGCTCGATTCCCTGGTAGATGTGTAGCCATAGCGTAGCCCATATCTCAGTCCTATATAGCAAACAGCACGGTACCACAGCCCGCTGGCATGCACAGCTTCAACACATTATAGACCTCGATTTGTATTTGTCCACCCTCGCTCAGCATCACCAACTCCCACAGTACACACGCGCACCTTCCATCCCATTACCAAGTCCCTCGCGATAGCGATCTAGCTGATCCGCATCCCTAAGCCTCCCGGCTCAGGTCAGTGACAATATGCACTCGATATGCACGCTGCAGCCACCCCATTGGCCTCAGCCGGAAAAGAAACACAAATGCCCCCTTGGTAACGCCTTACTACTCGCGCACCCCGTTGGAAACACCCCGTATACATGCTAATCTTAGGTGATCGCACACGAGGTGTGCTTCGCAGTAGGCTGGGTGACTCAGCACACACAGACCCACACAACCCCAAACCACAGTCGGAGCCTAGAAACGCTCGATTATACAATCGGTTGTTCAGTGATAAGAGAGGCTTTGCAATGCTGATGGGAGGTGCTGCGCGTTGCAAGGGATTTGGAATCAATGACAGGACGCGATTTGGCGTTGGTTGGGCAGGGGTTTGTCAGCGTGCGCGGAAGAAGTGGCTGATGGGCTTCGTGATGCATGACGTCGTTTGCGGCTGCAAGACTGGACATGGGTCAGCTGCAGGAACATTGGGTGCTTTGGATTCGACGCTAGCGCAAGACCGCCTCTGCAACCATCAGATTAATCATCAACCCAGATCTTGAAAATACTCGATGGCGAGTACTCTGAAGCAACGCTCGCGGAGATGAAGTTGGTCGTTCAGCTGCAGCCCAATTCGCCTAGATTGGCTGTGCTGGGTCGAAAAATGCTACTAATTTACCATGCTGGACTAGGCTTGGTATTTCGCTTAGTCCATGCTTACACAGCTATTCCTAGGCCTCATCTATTATACCTTTGTATTTGAGTAGCGGTGTCGCTTATTGCCTGATGGACAGCTACTACTAAAGTGTGCGAGGGCTCTACCTGCAACCCACAACCTGACATCAATGAAATCTGTTCACCGGAAACCTCTGGCTATTTGCTCAGCCATCTTTTCAATCGTCTTAGGGCAACATCCTGGCCAATAGTTCTGTCGCTCCTGGTGACAACCATAACGGGCGATGACACGAGGCTATTGACTGGCGGTGCCATTCCAGCTCGAGAGGTGATGCTGTCCAACGGTGACGTAAACTCGATATCCTCGATGCCATAGTTGAACAGGCTGTGCGGTCTCGTTGGTCGGATTGGAGTGGGACAATGTAGTTTTGGCACATCGTCCATCGAGCTGGAGCGGAAGCGTCGCGTCTTCGAGATGGGACTCTGGTGATAGTCATCTTCCTCATCAGCACTATACCCAGTCCCATCGAAAAACTTCGCCTTCCTTCCAAAAGCCACTTTCTTCGAAGTCTTGCCTTTGTCCATTTCTTCGGTGCTTTTCCTGCTCGCTCCCAGAATCGGCTTCGCGGTAATGAGCCGCAGAGCTGACGCAGCCAGCTGCTTCTGGCTTCGCAAACTAGCGGCACTTTCCTTCCGTGCATATCTTGCCGGGCTTCTGACATTCTTCACGGGATTCAGCTCGGCAGCTTTGGCCCCCAACCCGCCCGTAGTTTGACCGGTCATCTGCCGCTCAGCTTCTATTTGATCGCTTGCAGGCGGAGAAGAGAGCAGTTCGGGCTCCAGCTCGATCCAGGGTATGATGGCTTTGATTTCGTCTCTGTTGGAGGAACCACTGCTGGGAACTGGTGTTGGACCCTGAGTCGATGGTGGTTTATCGGATGAAACTTGGCTAGGAGGGTGCACATGGATAGGCATAGTAATCTCTCGTATGCTGGGCGCAGGGACAACTTGTTGTGAATACAAATCGTTTGCTGGGGTGAGGGTTCGGGCGATTGCAGCTGGGAATGGATCTTGCAGTACTCCAGAATCATCAGAAGCGACTTCTTGCAACGAAGGTTTGTGAAGATCCCTCAGCAACGTACGCAGTAGCGACTGTGGTGGGACAGGCGTATTGAATGAAGGCTGGATGGTTGGCAGAGATTGGGCCATTCCTGGCGTCCCTCGCCTCGTGCCAGTTCCTGTACATATGGGTTCTTGCTGGACATTGCGCAATCGCCTGTACTCGATATAGTCGTCCATTTCCATATTTGTCGGGCGTCTGGTGACGTCGTCTAGAGACACAGTGCCGGCTCTCTCTAGCGACACCTCGTATACAATGTCGCCTTCCTTCCACCCGACACTCATTATGTCCTTGGGGGTTGCTTGACGGATGATCCAACCTTTGACTGAGTACCTAGCGTACTCAGCATTCTTTTCAAGCTGACCTAGCGTACTCAGCATTCTTTTCAAGCTGATCTGACGGGCAACTTACAGCCCTTCATACCGAGTGCCAGCCTTGGGTCCCCAGACACTTGTCCTGCTGTGGTTACGAAGAACTCGGATCGGCTGGCGTGATCTTACAGTCGCGGCGGTCAACCGGTATCTGCCTCTGTCGCTGACTGAGCAGCGGTAACTGAAGTGATGTTCGTCTAGGGTATCGACTTCGCCAGTATCGTTCAGCAGAAGAGCGTATGCACCGCGTTCATTGTAAGTTGTTCCCCCATTGACGGACTCGATCCCGATGATGCCTGCATGATGGGCGAAGAGAGGGTCGATCCACCAGCTGTAGCACGTGAGATTGGGTCTTTGGGTATTCGCCTCTCACCTACGTTCCTGGGCTGAAACCAAGACTGCCTTGCCTGTGTGACACTTTGGGGTCGATTTTGTCAGGGCAGACTTTGCGCCATCTATCGAGCAGAGCCTGGATCACCGTCAGTACTGGTGATCAACAATACCACAGGCACGTCTTACTTCAGCTGTGGATTCGTTGAAGGTACCAATACCCTCCAGACGCCCTCCGCGACCATACAATAGTGGACGAAGGTCGTCGAGAGGCCCGAATTTGTCAGTCCAGACTGCGATGATCTTGTCGCACTCATCGCATAGATTTCCTGGCCAGCGCGTTGCGATACCGGCAATAGCTTTCACTGCCCTGTGGATACCTGTTGCTCTGAGATCGCGTGCAGTGATTGTAGTAGATCGGCGCAGGGCGATAAAATAGTCATGTAACGTGACAACATCGTCTGGATGCAGAGCACCAGGGCCTTCTCGCGCAACGAGTATCTCGAGATCGTCGCGGATCCAACGTGCAAGACGTTTGAGCGATGGGCGAGAGACATCTGGGACTGCCGAAGTCACGGGAAAGGGTGATACTGCAAAATAAGTATGCAGCATAGCTGAGATGATGTGACGATGTGAAGCTACACGGATGGCTTAAGTGATTATCGATTCTGGGTAAGGCGGCAGGAAATTGTGAGTGAACCTTATGTGAGAAGACACACGCGGCAACCGCACCTGTCCAATCTGGCGAAGACGCCTGTTGCCCTGCCACGGTGCCTGCCAACTCAGCGAGGGAATGACCTCACCGCGATCTAGAGTCATTGGAATCGGCCTTGCGAGCTGTTTCGATTGTTCCTGCAACTATTCTTCTGACTTGATTTTACACCTTTCTGTTTTCAACCATCTGGTGGTTGGTTTGCCTTCTCAAACAAGGCAGTGTGCTGTAAGATGATCGTGGGTATCGTGCAGAGCGTGCTCCCGTTTGCCTGCCCTCCCATTCTCCGTTTTCTCTCTCGTAAGCTTCTCGCAATGCGTAGGCTGCCAGTGACTGGTCTGCTACTGCGCCTCCAGGATCCTCGATATACATAGGGCGGTCTGACTTCATTCCTCTTCCTGCATGAAGGGATTGGCGATTTCTTCGCTGCCGTCGACGGGCGAGATGACGACGAGGAGGGTGCCACGAGCAACGATGAGGCCGAGCTTGCGGTACCGGACGTTGCCTTCATCGTCTACCAAACACTTAGCAGAGGCATGCGGTCCGCGCTAGCTGTTTGCTTACCTGTCATAGCTTCCTTGACCTCATCCAGGACAAGGTTCATCAGCTGGTCGTAGCCCTTGAGTGTTCCAATGACTTTACACCTGTTAGCAATCCATCCTCGTGGAGCAATGGCTGGCAGCTTGCGGCCAATTGGACCACCATCGACTTACCCTCGCGACCGCCACTGAACTTGACGGTGATCTGCTTGTCCATGTACTTGCTCAAGTCCAGGATGTTCTCTTTCTTCGGTCGCTCAGTCTGCTGCTGCCCCGCCGCATTTCCGCCCTGTGCACCTCCTCTTCCTCCACCTCGTCCGCCGCGATGGTCGCCGCGTCCGCCGCCTCCTCGCCCCCGGAATGCGCCACGTTCAGACATGTTGTGCGTGTTTGGTAAGGGTTGTGTGTTTGGGACGGCAACAACGCGTAGTGACGTGCAGTTCAATATGCGTCAGTGCGCCAGGTGCCGGGAGCTAAGCTCAAGATCTCGAGACGACACGTGACCGAGCTGATGCTTGCTGTCCACTGCTGTCTCAGAGGAGTGGAATGTGCAAGCCTCCGCCGCCCGCAGCGCCGTGAGGGGTGGAAACAGCTGCCCTGCCACGGGACGCGTGGCCGTGCGCAGGCCGCGCTGACCAGGGCGTTGCGGGATTTTCAGCTGGCTGTCGTCACGCCCGCCATCCTAAGGAGGTTCTGGGCCCTGCGTGTGCTGCATTCTGCCTGTGCTTATCCGTCATGGGCCCCCTCTGCTCGTCTCCGTTGGATCGTGGGCTCGCGAGATGAGAGGGGGAACTCGCCGCCCGTCGCACGCGTGTCACGCCTCTGACGATGTCGTGCCTTGCCCTGCCGGAGACGCTGAGACGGGGCGTTTCCGCGGCCAGCCACAGGTGCAGCCACCTGGGGGGCATGTGCATGTTCAATGCCGTCCGCGCCGGGCGCCGGGCACCTGAAGCAGACGCGTATTCATTCACGATGCAACAGAGTATCGACCAGGGAGTGCGGGAAAACGGCATGGGAATAACTCCAAGAACACATGACGACTCTTTTGCTGCATGCACACCAGCATGCACAACTGCACGCAGCCAGCACTGCTGCTGCTCTGTGATGCCAGGCCTCCTGCGCTCCCCCTCCCCAACCGTTCCGCCTCGGAGCATCGGCCTCTTCGGGTGATGTCTGATATGAACTGGCAGCGCAGATCGAGCCGAGACCACAGCCATGCAGGGCTGGGAGCTTATTGGCTGCGGGGCTCCGCTGTCGTGCGCTAGCCTTATACCCGTGACGGGCTGCAAGTGGTGGGCCCGCTGGCGAGCGCACCCTGCGCCCGAGAGCAGAGAGTGGCTTTCCTTTGGTCGTGCCCGGTGCTTGTCTTCTGCCGAGTGTCGATTTCGACCCTCTCCACTTGCCTACTTTCAACTCTTACGCGCTGCCCCGTTCTTCCCTCAGCTCCTGCCTCTGCTCCTGCCTGTGCCTCTGACCTCGCCCTGCGATGCGCGCCTGCCTGTGACGCCGCAGTGGTGCTGTAATGCGACGCTCCGCTTAGCTCTAGCCCCCATCGCTGCATTCCGCCTGCCTCTCCGCCCACCGCCCACCGCCCATCGGCAGCGCACCCGCTCCGTCCACCATCTGCCCTCAACCACCACTCCCCCTCGGCTGCGCTCTGCGGGCGCATCATGTCCAGCCACGACTCGCACGCCGTCGTCGACCTCAACATGGCGCACCCCCATCCCGCCCAGCCGGCGGCGACCGATCTCAAGCGCAAGCGCAGCACCTCGCATGAGAATATGCACACAGCCGCGCCACACCCCAAAACTGCCAAGACGCATAACCATCTCCAGATCAACTACCTCGTCCGACACCTGGACGCAGACCTGCCCCTGATCACTAATGACGACACACTTCCCAACATCCTTTCCCTCCTCAGCGACTACCAGGGCGTCCTCGACCGCCATGAGTCCATGGCCTGTAACCTGGGCGCACGGCCGCTGGGTCCCATTCTTATCAAGAGGTTTGAGCGCCTCTTTGATGGCCCGCCACGAGTCCTCAAGAGCCATGGCAAGGACGGCACGACTGTCACATGGCTTGATGTGGTCGAGTTCGCGCGCAACAAGCCAGAGCAATTCCAGCTCGGCCAGATGAGCGAAGGCGTTCGTGTCTGCCAGTTCTATACAAAGCAATGCAGAGTCCAAATCAGCGAAGAGGACTTTGTGCTCATTTCCTCGGGAATCCCACAGAAGATGATTCCCCCGCAGCCCATTATCGAGGACGAGGAGAAGGAGCTGGGCACTATTGAGATTCTGGAGAAGAACCTGGGCCAGATCTGCCAATTGGCCGACCAGGGTGAGTCCCGGTCTGAAGTCACTGCTTGATCGCGTCTAACTTGTACAGTGGCCGCGCGCACACGACAGCTCAACCATAGGCTGAAGGGCCGTAAGCAAGCCATTCTCGACCGCAGAGCCACCGCGAGTCCTATTCCACCTGTCCGCCCGTTGAGTCCCTCCAACGTAGCCCTCATGAACGGCGGCGCTGCGCATGTAGCCCAAGCAACGCCACAGCCCGCACAACCATCGGCGGGCGGCTTTGTAGCTGTCAATTCGCGTCCCCACGAGTCGAATGCTAACGGTCACGGTCACGGTCACGCTCATGGACATGGTCATGGCCATGGTCACGGCAACGGCAACGGCAACGGCAACGGCGCCTCGTCTACCACCCGCCACGACTTGCTGGCCAAGTTCCACACGGTCAACGACCGTCGATCATCTTCGCAGACCATCAACGGCAGTGCTGATGCGCGTCGGCCCTCTGTTGGACCTCACGCCTTGTCTCACCCTTCGACGCCGGTCACCAGCTTGTCACGGTCGACTCCCAAGCCAGCTGAGGCACAACCGCCACCGCCGCCCCCACCCAGTCACGCAAGGCCTCCCCAGCTCAACGAGGCTGAGCTCCAGTCGATGATGAACTCGCCCGTGCCAATTCCCAACACGCCCTCGAGCCTTTTGCCGGCTGCAAGTCAACGCGCTAGCCAGCCAACAGAGAAAGATGACGGCGGACCATACAAGGTCGAGATGGTACACAGGATGGAAAGCTTGGGGAAAGGGGAGCGTATCCTGCCTCCCTGCGACAGGTGCCGACGACTGCATATGGACTGCTTGAAGAACCTCACTGCCTGCATGGGCTGCACGAAGAAGCACGCCAAATGTTCGTGGAAAGAAGTCCGGGAAGGAGAGCTGCATGGCACATTTGCACACCCTACAGGCACCAACAGCAACATGCACACTGATACGTCAGACCCCGAGAGCCATGACCGCGCCAGTACTGCTAGTCCGCCCTCGATGCTGAGTCCCCACCACGGATACGCATCAAGCCATGTCGCGAGCAGCAACGGACAGTCGACACCCCAGCCCCCGACAGCAGCTCATGCAGCGCCCCCGCCCCCGCCTGCCTCCCAGCCGCAGCAGCACCATTCGCATCAGCAGCAGCACCAGATGCCCCATCAGCATCGCCCACACCCGCAGCAGCCTCTGCAATACCCACCAACACACGATTCGCGGGTACCCTCAGGCCGCAACTCTCCGCTCGACCGTGACCGCGAGCGAGAAAGACATGTAGAGGCCCAGCTGCAAGAAGCAGCCAAGTCAGGTCTTGCACAGCATGCGACTGTCAAGCCGGAGCCTGCCACCAAAGGACACGAGTATCAGACGGCGATAGCCCAGCAATAGTATGCTGGCCCCAACATGCGGCACGCAAGGACGTGGTAGTAGATTTGTTGGAGAGGAATGATTGCTGCAGAGGACACGACAGCTACACGCTCTGTGGTCACTCTGCATTTGTTTAGCAAATAGTTACGAGATGGGCGGGCGAGCAATCGGATATCTGAATGTTAGCCAGAGCTTAGGTACTGTCCAAGATTGCGACAAGGCCTTGCTCAGATGCCTATGTTATGAGCTTGTACTTTTTACATGCTGGGAAAAATGGATTTCTAAACTCCATCTGAGCAGGATGGACGGCACTCGACGGAACATGGCTTTGGGTGGTTGGTTGCGCAGTAGGCGTAGCGCTTGTTGCTGGTATACGCTGATGCTGTTTTCTCCGCGATGATATCACTCGGCAAAGCGGGGTTCTTTTCTGTGTCCATAGTTTTCGCCAATGATACCACATTGTTTCTTTCAGGGCACCGTTCGGTCGTCTGTATGAGAAGGCAGGGTGGAGGTGCGATGGTGCACGAGGTTGTGCACGAGCTGTCGCCAACCTTGATTGAGCGTACTTTGCGGCTGTGGCAGGAACGAAACGTTTCTGCTCTGCGGCTCTTGACTCAATCAATCAACCAGGCTTGGTTGTGGGGGGTTGTCCGCTACACGGTGCCGTGCCCAACACCCGCCCACTTCCACGTTCCCGCACAAGAAAGTGTGCGCGCATCCGCGCGGAGCGGACCCCCGCGGCGAGCCCTGACCCCGAACCTTGAACCTCAACCTCAACCACCGCCAAAAAAAAAAAGTCCCCGAGGTCCAATTCGAAAAACCCACCCAGCCCAGCCCCCCACTCGCAGACTCGCTCATGTCGCTGTACTACGAAACGGCGGCGATGCTGCAGAACGCCGAGGGAGCAGGAGGCTCGTTCAAAGCGCGGCTGTTCCGGAAGAAAGACCTGAAGAGCAAACCGGGCCAGATGTACGCGCTGGTGGCCGAGGCGGCCAAGTGGAGTCCGGTGCTCAAGGG
Organism: Epicoccum nigrum; assembly: GCA_002116315.1. NCBI lineage: Eukaryota > Fungi > Ascomycota > Dothideomycetes > Pleosporales > Didymellaceae > Epicoccum > Epicoccum nigrum. Next base: position 148,734 of record KZ107845.1, on the reverse strand, counting down.
CGTGGTGGAGGGGTGTGGGGTGCTGGGGGAGGAGAGGAAGGTACGTTCTGCATGTGCGGTTCCACGGGTTGTGGTCGGGAGGAGCTGGCCAGCACGCACGCACGCATTGCAGCACATTTCTGGAGAATCTGCTGTTGGGGGTGTGGGGAATGGTTCCAGGCGATGATAGTAACGAGTGCTGATGATGGTGTGTGTTCTAGTTGACCCCGATCCTCGCCTTGCTGCTGGCGCACGACCTCCTCCTCAGCAAAGCCGGCGTCGCGGCGCCGAAAGACCATGTCTTGAGGCTCGCGATCGAGCGGCACAAGGCGCGCCTGGCCGCCGCGCTCACCAAGGCGCGCATATCGCGCAGGTTTCCTACGCTCGAGGCGTTCCGCACGGCGGTCGATGCGGGCGAGCTGGAGCCGGAAGATGGCGCGGCGGGGGAGGAGATGAGGCATCCGCGGTGGGTGCGGGTGAACACGCTCAAGAGCCGTCTGAGCGCGCAGCTGGAGAGCACATTTAAGGGGTATGAAGAGGTGGGAAACATTGGCGAGATCCTGGCCGCGAGGGGGAGTAAGAAGATTTACTACAAGGACGAAAATATCCCGGATTTGATCGCGCTGCCGAGTCGTGTCGATCTGAGTAAGACGCCGGCGTATGGAAAGGGCGAGATCATCTTCCAGGACAAGGCGTCATGCTTCCCAGCGTACCTGCTTGACCTGAAGGAAGGCGACGGCGATGTGATTGATGGGTGTGCGGCGCCGGGCAATAAGACGACACATGCAGCCGCCATAGTGGCGAGCCAGAACAAGGGCGGGGACAGGAAAGTGATGGCCTTCGAACGGGACAAGGGGCGTTCTGAGATCCTGAAGAAGATGGTCAAGCTCGCGGGCGCGGACGGCATTGTCACCGTCAAGGCAGCGAGCGACTTCATCGCTGCAAAACTAACCTCCCCAGACTATGAGAACGTCGGCGCCATCCTGCTCGATCCCTCCTGCTCGGGCACGGGCATCGTGGGCCGCGACGATGCAATCAAACTGCACCTGCCCTCTGCAGACGCCGCGCCCACGGCCCCAACGCAGAGCCACGCTCGGAACAGGAAGCGCAAGCGGGAGACGAAGCCGGGAAAGCCCTCGCCCGAGACCGATGCCGCGCCAGCGAAAGAGATGGTCCTAGACCTGGACGAGAAGCCCGCCCAAGAAGAGACGCCGCTCTCCTCCGCCGACAAGCTCGCCGACCGCCTCGCCGCGCTCAGCACCTTCCAGCTGCACATCCTGACGCACGCTATGCGCTTCCCCTCGGCGCGCAAGATCACTTACTCGACGTGCTCGATCCATTTCGAGGAGAACGAGGGCGTCGTGTTCCAGGCGCTCGCGACCAGCGTCGCCAAGCAGCGTGGGTGGCGCGTGCTGCGCCGCGAGGAGCAGGTGGAGGGGATGAGGAAATGGGCGAGGAGAGGGCAGTGGGAGGAAGGGAAGCTCAGCGGGCCCGTTGGTGTGGAAGGGAAGAAGAGACAGGACATTCTGGATGGGTGTATTAGGTGTGACAAGGGCACGGAACAGGGTACCATGGGGTTCTTCGTTGCTGCTTTTGTCAGGGAGGGGGAGGATGGCGAGGTTGATGGCGAGGCGAGAGAAGCGGTCGATGAGATGGATATGCATGTGCGTAAGCCTGCTGCGCCTACGGCGGAGCAGGATGGTAATTCGGAAGAAGAGTGGGATGGGTTCAGTGACGAGGAGGGGGCGGCGGAGTTGAAAGCTAAGGCTGAGGAGATGGTTGCAAAACAAGAACAGGAGAAGGAGGCTGCGGCCAAGAAGAGCATGAACAAGAAGAGGAAGATGGGGAAGAAGTAGGCTCTTCGTCATCCAAGCTGCGCTTCGTCCACTGGGTTTGAAACTGCCAGATGCTTCGATGCAGGTGGGTCTGTTACTTCGAAGATTATGCCCTCCTCTTTTCAGTGAAGACTTTCTCCCAGAATCTGCCTTATAACTCCCTGCGTCTTTCGACATCGTCGTTCGGGTGTACATGCGCCTCGTTCTCGGCAGACGCTTCTAGCTGAGTCCCACGGAAGATGGATCCAACGATCCCGTCAGTTAAGCGGCTTACAGATCAACTGGTCGCAAATGGTAGGTAGTCGATACCTGCTTGTTGCGATGGGACGTGTGTAGCGGCGGACGAACGGCGTGCCAGCCTCTTCCATTACACGCCTGAGTTCACTTGTACCTGCCGTGTAGTGCATACCGACGTATGTAGTCTGGGGATCACTCGAATGAGGCTAATTGAAGGTTTACAAGTTGCTCTTACCACCTTAAGTAGGTCGAATCGGCCACTGAATTTCTCATTACAACCAAACCCCTGTTGCGCGCGGGGCCGACACTGCGGAACGTCGGAGAATCGGATTCGTCCGAGCTGCCACAGACGCGTTGTCGCAAAGATCGAAATCGCTATGCACGCAAGAGGTTGGCTGTTGACTAGTGCATGGGGGTTGTAGAGTTGAGTGTTGGTCTGCGGCTCGCCGGACAAAAAACGGAGTTGCGTCAGTGAACATCACATCACCGCATGCTCTCCACTACCCAAGCGCGATTGCACAAACGTATATAACACCAACATTCGCACCCTAACCTTCCTTCAGCATACCCATTTGGGCTTACAGCATTGAATACTGTCGATCACAACATGTCAAACCAAAAGCGAGTCGCATTGATCGGGCTGTCGTCCAAAGGCAAAGGGTACGTGACCACTACGCAACTTCGGAATGTAACCTGACCTGCTCCACAGTTCCTGGGCCTCTCAGTCCCATCTACCTTATCTACGGTCTACGTCGCTTTACAAAATCACGGCCCTTCAAAACAGCTCCAAGGATTCTGCCAAGGCAGCTGCAAAAGAATTCTCCCTGGAGGATGTCGCAACTTACGCTGATCCGTCCACCACCGCTTCAGATCCAAATGTAGACATTGTGGCTGTCAGCGTCAACGTTCCCGAGCACTACAGCCTTGCCAAGCCTGCGCTGGAGGCTGGCAAGGACGTCTTCGTCGAGTGGCCGCTGGCCCGCAACCTTGCGGAGGCGGAGGAGCTCACGCAGCTCGCTAGGGAGAAGGGCGTCAGGACGATGATCGGTCTGCAGGCGCGCCAGAACCCAGCTATCCTGAAGGCTAAAGAGATTGTGGAGTCTGGAAAGCTCGGAAAGATTTTGACGACCACAATGTTTGGCCATGGCATGATCTTCGGTCCCAGAATGCCTGATTGGTTCTTGTACGGCTTGCCAATCGAGGCTGGCGCGAACCTGCTCACCATTCCTTTCGGCCATGCAGTTGACGCACTGTGCTATGTGCTTGGTGAGATCAAGGACATCTCCGCGACACTCGCGAACCTGCGGCCGGAGATTGAGGTGCTAGGCAAGGATGGCAAGGTCAAGAAGACGGCACACGATCATGTCAGCGTCACAGGACAACTCGCAAACGGCGGAGGAGTCGTCAACGTCACATACGCTGCCGCGCTGTCACGCAGCGGTCGTGACTTCCACTGGGAGATCATCGGTACGGAGGGCACGCTCGTCCTCGAGGGCCCCAAGATGGGCGGCCACGTTCAGATGTTCCAGCCCAAGGTCAAGCTCGCAGTGTTCGATCCCGAGGCATTCATGTACGGCGGTGCATCGGATGGAAAGCAAGAGCTGGAGGAAGTGGAGGTCGAACAGGCCCCAGACGTTGCTTTCAACGTAGGGAAAGCGTGGGACGCTTGGGCCGGTGTTGGGCTTGACAAAGGTCACAGCGTGACTACATTTGAGGATGCGCTTCTGAGGCACAGGATGATCGATGCCATCTACCGGAGTGCGGAGAAGGGCACAAGGGAGAACTATGTGTAGAGGGCTGGAGTTGGAGGTGGAGATGGTACTAGTCCTACGACTACAGGGATGGTAGGTGGGGGAGGGCGCCTCGCGAAGCGAGGTTTGGCGTAGGTGGTGGGCCGCTGAAGGCGATCAGGGTTAGAGGCGATATTAGGAGGCCAGAGGCGATACTTAGAGACCAAAGGCGATCAAAAGCTAAGAGGAATAGCAATGAGGTGCATAACGGAGAACTATGTGTAAGGGCCGGAGTTGGAGATGTAGGTAGATGGAACTAGTCCTACACGACAATACTACACTTACACCTTTCTAGTCTAGCGCCAAACTCTTTTTCTGTTACGTTATGATCGTCCCTCCTTCCGCCGCGAAGTGACTTTTAGTCAAAACACTTAATCCTCTTGGCCTCATGATGTCAGAGTGCTGCACGAGATGCCTTCGAAGAACTCTTTTGAGCTCAAACGCCTTGCCTTACGGCTAAGCACCGCTAAGCAATGTCGTCATACTGTATGGCCCTGAGCACTTCAGACATCACCTCCACAATGTCTCTTGCAAACCATAGAAGCTTGACAAAGCTTGGGCGATGAAGCTTTCGACGGGACACCTAGTATCCACTCTCTCCAGGCCGGCAACCATCGCAGTCCCCACACTGTCCGCGGAGCCGTTGGAGTCCAAACCTTCGTAGCCACTTTGTGGACTCCATGCGAACCCTTCTCCACGTATCCTACTCGGGACCTCAGAGCGTTGCTCAGAATGTCCCGCCGCGAGTCTGAAGAACGACCCGCATCTCTGCCGCAGACATCGCGCTCCACCTCGCCGCGGACATCCAAAGACGAAGAATCGCAACTCGAGGCGCAAGCACCAAGCGAAGATGCCGGTCCCTTAGCAAATGGAGACAAACTGGCCCAGACCGCTACTAACAAGACCATCGACTTCACCCCCAACGACCCGGGGAACCCCTTCAACTGGCCCGCCGCGAAGAAACACCGCGCCTGCATTCTCGCCTGCGCCATGACCTTCGCCGTCCAGGTAAACGGCACAATGCTGACCAGCGCCGCGGAGCAGATCAACCACAGCTTCCACATCAGCGACGCCGCATTCCCGCACTCGTACTGGCCCGTCCTGTCCTGGAACCTGGGGGCCGCCGCGGCGCCGATGGTCGGGCTCCCGCTGATGGAGAACTTCGGCGTGAGGTATACGTACCTGGGGATCTACGCCGTGATGGTCATCTTCATTGTGCCGCAAGCGGTTGCGCGGAACTTTGCGACGCTGATCGTGGTGAGGATCGTTACGGGGAGTTGCAGCGCGACGCTGGCGAACATCACGAGCGGGATTGTGAGCGATGTGTGGCGCGCAGGGCTGACGAAGAGCTTCTACACGTCCATGTATATCTTCGCGCTGCTGAGCGGGTTGAGTATGGGCCCCGTGTTTGGCAGTCTGGTGGTGCGGTACACCACCTGGCGATGGTACGCGCGCTCCTCTTTTCCCCTCCTGATCCATGAATCACTAACTCCAACCCAGGATCTTCCTCGGCCAGATAATCGTCTACACCGCCCTCCTCCCCCTCATCTTCCTCGCCCTCCCGGAAGTGCGCCCAGACGTCATCCTCGCCCAGCGCGCAGCCAGGATCCGCCGCGAGACGGGCCTGGCAGTGCACACGGCGGAAGAGAAGAAGAAACCCCGCATCCAGGACATCCTCACCGAGACACTGATCCGCCCCACGCGCCTCCTCTTCACCGAAGGCGTCCTCATCAGCCTGGGCCTGTGGTCCGCCTTCGTCATCGGCATCGCCTTCCTCTTCACGCAGAGCATCATGCAAGTCTACTCGGGCCTGTACGGGTGGACCTTCTTCGGTACAGGGCTGGTGCAGAGCGCCATCGTCATCGGCGAGCTGCTCGGCGTCTTCGCCCAGCTCGCGCAGGACAGGGTGTACTTTGCGTCGGCTTCGCGCAACGACGAGGACCCGGGCCGCCCGCTGCCGGAAGCGCGGCTGTACTTCAGCGTGCCCGCCTCTTTCCTCGGGCTCGCAGGCGGCTTCTTCTTCTTCGCCTGGACGAGCAGCCCAAACGTCCACTGGCTCGTTCCCTCCGTCGCGCTGGCCTTCGTCGGCTGCGGCATGTTCCTGTGCACCACCGCGCTGACCACCTACATCGTTGATGCGTATGCAAAGTACGCCGCCAGCGCCGTCGCCGGCGTGGCCTTCCTCGAAAACGTCATGGCGGCTTTTCTGCCCCTGGCCACGCAGAGTCTGTACCGCGCGTTGGGGTTCCACTGGGCGAGCAGTCTGCTGGGGTTTGTGGCGCTGGGGCTGAGCTGCATCCCCGTGGTGTTGATTAGGTACGGGAGACGGCTGAGGGAGAGGAGCCCGTTTATGGAGGTTGCGGGGCACCAGGGGGGGAAGGCGTGAGGGCTGGGGTAGGGGTCTGGTGGTAACTTTTTTTAAGGGGGGGGGGGGGGGGGGGTGAGGGGGGGGGGAAAACAATACCTCTGCTAGAAGAGGGGTTAAGGGCCAGAAGACGCGCTCACTCGTGTGCCCTCTGACCCACACCCTTCGCGGGGGGGCGGACCCCACCGCACCCTCTCGGGGAACGCGGGTCAGCG